>LOEQ01003327.1:72808-111784 GCA_001685075.1 Bramus lutescens
GAAGAGAGAAGAGAGAAGGGGGAAGCGGAGAAGTGGGGAGAGAGGCAGAAGCGAGGCTGCCTCTCCGAGAGAAAGACCGAAAAGAGCGATAACTTCTATTTTTGGTTGTGAGCCTAGCCTTTAATGACTGAGCTATCCCTCCAGGCCGTTAGAGAGAACGTCTGCACACAGAGTAATTACTTTCTTCAAGAGTCTAGGTTTTGGAACCAAAAGGATTCTTACAAATAACGAACCCCACTTCCTTATAGTGATGAGTGATATGTTTCCAGAGACCAGTTACTCATCACTCACTGAGCCTTTGGTAAAGTTTAGGACATCTGGGTCTCTGTTCATTCCACAGATTCTCTCTCTCACAGTTTGGTTATTGAAATTTTGCCTACAATTCACCAGATATGTGAAATATTATATCTTTGAAATTCTGAGGATACCCGTTTCCAAGATTGAATTAAAGAAGTATTAGAACTATTATCAAGATATCTAGGCTTTATCACTGTGGCTCTTACTAATGTCATGAATCTGTATGAATGTATTAACTTCATATATAAGCCTAAATGCTTGCTTTTCACGTTTCTAGACCGCGAGCTCCCCACACAAATATGCTGGCAGGGGTAGCTAAAATAGTGCTGTCTCCATTCTGCTGTTAAGTCATAAGGGAGCAAATAGTAGTCAATGTGCTTTTCTAATTCCCTGGATTTTTTATAACATGAGTAGTTACATTTTATTTTGAGGATTAGAATAAATAGGTTTTTAATCTTAAGGAATTTGTTCTTAGAATTTAGAGTGTTTAGTTGTGATTCAAGTATAGCTAATAAAAACTTTAGTATTTTAATTGACACGTGACTAAAAATAGCATTTATGGCTGTCTAACTATTGGTTAATTATACTAATTGTTTAACTACTAAATATCCCAGGTAAGTGTGATCTAATTAGAAAATAAATGTACTATTTGTTAGAAAGAAAAATCAATAAATGTAGACTACAAGTTTGGGGAAAAAAGTTAGTAAAAGAAAAGCAATTGGTTAAAAATTCTATAGTACATTGCACTTACAGAGAGCAACCAGTAATCTGTTTTCCAAGTGCCACTTTAAAATATTGGCTTCATGACTCCTTATGCCGCAAACCCCATTTCATTATCAGTTTTCCACTTAAACTCTGTTTTATGGTCAGAAATCTATATTAAAAAGTAAATAATTCAAACAGTTATAAATATGATTAGTTTGAATGTACTGTAAATGTCAGTGTAGTGGCATTTCACTTGTTTTTTAATTAGTAAAACTTGCCTGAGGATCAGAAAAGTAAAACAGCCACACTGGCTAGCCTTACAGATCATGCAGCTATACATCTTTAATCCCAGTAGCCACACTAGCTTGCCATAGAAACCAGATGATAGTGGTGCACACCTTTAATCCCAGCCCTAGAGAGGAATATAAAATGGGAGGAGACAGCATTCAGCTCAGTCTCATTCTGAGATTCCAGGAGGCAGGATCGCCATTTTGGGCTGAGGTCAAGGTAAAAGCCATTGGCTGGCTGCTTTGCTTTTCGGGTCTTCAGGTTGGACCCCAGTTTCTCTCAAGTTTTTATTAATCATGATGAGTTTTTATTAATCATGCTTTATATCAGTTAACACTGTTAGTGTGGATAGTTACTGAGACTGGATTTTATTTTGTTTTAAATTTTAATCTCTTAATATTGTAATCTTAGATGTGTATATATTTGAATGTTATATTTTTCAGGTGAAAAATGTTTATTTCAAAAATTTTATTCCTTTTATGAATTCACTTGGAATTGTATCATCTAATGGACTTCCAGAGGTAATTTGAAATACAGTTCAATTAAAATTAGTATGGTTTGTTTGAGACTTTGGGGAAGGAGGATAATTGCTTATTTGTCAGTTGTTTATTTCCCAAAGTAAATTTAGCTGAGTAGAATTGTAAAGTTAACTTTGTTCTATGGTGAAAAAGTTTTTTGTTTGTTTTTGTGTTTTGTTTGGTTTTGTTTTTTTGAGGCAGGGTTTCTTTTCTATGTGTAGTCCTAGCTGTGCTGAAACTCAGTCTGTAGATCAGGCTGGCCTCAAGCTTATGTAATCCATCAGCCTCTGCCTCTGTCCAGATTGCTGGGATTAAAGGTGTGTGCCACCACAACCCAGCAAGGTTTTTTTTTTTTTAAAAAACATAGATTCAAAAGTAAAAGTAAACATAATTTATCAAAAGACATAGAATTAGAAAACTAGGCTGCTAGTTCTCTATTTGGATTGCTAAGTAGTTCTTAATTTAAGAATTCACTTAGTATTTGTTTTGTGTTCAGTGTGTCAAGTGTTGTGCTGGATAATGTGGGTCCAGAGATTAACTTTCAGTCACTATCCTAAGGAGCTAGTGGGAGAGGCAAACTAGGAAATAGAACACTGCAGGAGAGCCAGGCACAGTGGCGCATGACTGCAATCTAGTACCCAGAGCATAGGAGGATCTTGAGTTTAAGTCTGAGGCCAGCACTTAATAAAATTAGAGATTGAAAAGGAAACATAACAGACACCAACAAAAATCATAGGATCATTAGAGCACCTTTGAAAACTGTTATTCCAATAAATTGGAAAATGTAGAAGAACTGCACAAATTTCAAGACATACATAACTTAGAAAATTAAACCAAGAGTATATAAGCAGATCTATTACAAACAATGATATTGAGGTGGTAATAAATCTCGCCACTGGAAATGGAAAAGCTCAGGTCCGTTGCCAATATCACCTATGCTCCTCACACTGTCCCATGACTCAGAGAGGGAAGGAATACCACCAAGATATCAAGACAAAAATGAGAATCCATAGCTTTTTCAACAAGGGATCCTGGGAAAGCTACATGTAGAAGAGTAAATTAGACTCCTGGTTTTCATCCCATAAAATCAATTAAACTTTATAAAAGTTTATAATGGATAATCAGAAACTGAAACTTCTACAGAAAAACATAGGTGCTCATAAACACCATTTAAATATTTGGTGACAGAGCATCTGAAAAGAGCTGTGAGGGTTTTGTTGCTAATGCTGAGCTTCTCTTATAGGAGCCAGGCCTCTGATTGTTTCTAGCAAACAGAGCCCACTCAGGACAATGTTGGTACCAAGAAGCTGTGCTTGATTCTATTCTTTTCTGTCTAGAATACTCTTTAAAAAGCTTTCTCAGGCTTTATGTGGAAGTTCTTGCCTAACATTTGGGTACCATATATGTAGACAGAAGTTTCTGCCCCACCTGGTCCCACAGCCATTCAGTCCCAAAGAAACAGAGGCTTATAACAGTTATAAACTGTGTGGCCTGTTATCTCAGGCTTATCATTAACTATCTCTTACAACTTAAATTAACCCCATAATTCTTGTCTATGTTAAACACATGGATTGGTACTTTTTATCAGTGAGACAGTCTCATCTTCTTCCTCTGCGTGTGACTGGTGACTACTCTGCCTTCAAGAAAAGTTTCAGTCTCTTAGAATATAAGAGATAGTTTCAGAATATTGCACCACCTCACGGAAGGACAAAGAAGGACAATATTGAGTACTTTTTTCTTTTTTTTTCCCTTTTTTTTTTGGTTCATTTGAGAGAGTTTCTCTATATAGTCCTGACTGTCTTAGAAATCACTCCTTAGACCAGGCAGGCCTCAAATTCAGAGATCACCCATCTTTGCCTCCTGAGTGCTGTGTGATTAAAGTGATTAAAGGCATGCCCACCACTGCCAGGTTGTGTAGTTTTTGTGTGTTGTTTTTTTTTGGGGGGGGGTTGGTTTTTCGAGACAGGGTTTGTCTTTGTCTTTAGCTCTGGAGCCTATCGTGGAATTTGTTCTGTAGACCATGCTGGCCTGGAGCTCACAGAGATCCTTCAATCTCTGCCATCTGAGTGCTGAGATTAAAGGTGTGTACCACCAACACTTAGCTTTTTGGGTGCCCACCACCTAGCTCCCAGAAAATCACACAGAGACTTATTCTTATGACTGTTCAACCTAAGTTTGGTTTATTTCTAGCCAGCTTTTTTTTTTAACTTAAATTATCCTGTCTACCCTTTGCTTGTGAATTTTTACCTTTTTCTATTTCTGCATGTATATTTTTTCCTTCTTATTCTGTATCTAGTTGTATGGCTGGGTAGCTGGCCCATGGCATCCCCCTCTCTTCCTTTTTTTGTTACCCCCTTTTTTTCTTTTTCTTCTTTTATTTATTCTCTCTGCCTGGCAGTTCTGCCTATTCTTTCTCCTGCTTAGCTGTTGGCCATTCAAGCTTATAATTAGACCAATCAGGTGTTTTGGACAAGCAAAACATCACAGCTTTACAGAATTAAACAAACGCAACATAAAAGAATGTACCACATCTTTGCATCATTAAACAAATATTCCACAGCATAAACAAATGTAACACATCTTAAAATATTGTTACACAGCATGGTTGAGACCTGGACTTTTAGTAGTCTTACTCTTTTTTTTAAGATTTATTTATTTATTATGTACAGTGTTCTGTCTGTCTGTATGCTTGCTGGCCAGAAGAGAGCATCAGATCTCATTACAGATGCCTGTGAGCCACCATATGGTTGCTGGGAATTGAACTNTTTGCATCATTAAACAAATATTCCACAGCATAAACAAATGTAACACATCTTAAAATATTGTTACACAGCATGGTTGAGACCTGGACTTTTAGTAGTCTTACTCTTTTTTTTAAGATTTATTTATTTATTATGTACAGTGTTCTGTCTGTCTGTATGCTTGCTGGCCAGAAGAGAGCATCAGATCTCATTACAGATGCCTGTGAGCCACCATATGGTTGCTGGGAATTGAACTCAGGACCTCTAGAAGAGCAGTCAATGCTCTTAACCTCTGAGCCATCTCTCCAGCCCCAGTAATCTTATTCTTACTTTAGGCATCAGAAACCATGCTGTTCTGACATCTAAAAAGAGTGTTAACATTTAGGATAATCCCCCATTCCTTTATAAAGGGTTAGTTTCAATGAATACCTTAAGAGAAACTTCACATTTTCAGTATTGCACATATAATTGCCAGTCAGATGGTTGCTAGTTTGTGTTTCTCTAAGGTAGGGCAGGAGTGGTCACTAATCTTAGCTACGCATTAATAACCATTCTGCCAAGTTTAATTATGTAGGGAAACATACAATTTGCATTTTTGGGTTTCTTCTACCATTCTTTTTATAATGCAGTTTTAGTTCCCTCAAGGTTAAACATGACTTTGAAAGTCTCCGAAAGGGCTAGTGAGTGTTGCTCAGTGGTAGAGTGCTGGCTTAACCATGTAAAATGTCCTGGGTTCTATGTATAGTACTGGAACAACAAACCAAACTAGGTAGAAAACACTTCAGGGGTTAAGGGCTTGATTTAGTGGTAGAATATGTGTCTAATATGTGCAAGACTTTTGGTTCTTCTGTAATGATATTTCATTTGTATTTTAATAAATAAAGCTTGTCTGAAGATCAGAGAGTTTAAGAACCACATTGATCAGACTTAAAGACAAGGCAGTGGTGATCCACACCTTTAATCCCAGGAGACATGCTAGTTTGTCATAGAAATCAGGTGATAGTGGTGCATGCCTTTATTTCCAGCACTAGAGAGGAATGTTAGACCTGAGGAGACAATTCTCAAACACAGTCTAGTCTCATTCAGAGGTTTCTGAGGTAGGATCTTCATTTTAGACTGAGGTAGAGGTAAGAGCCAATGGCTGACTGACTTACTTTTTCTTCAGGTTGAACCTCAATTTCCCTCCCTGGGTGTTTATTAATTGTGCTACATTCTTCCCTAACACTAGAACAACAACAAAAATATCATAGCTGACTATTGAACACTTGATTTTAAATCATGGTTATAATAAGAGATCAGAACCAATAAATTGTAGTTTCTAGCAATTGAAAAGGTATAATAGAAATTTAATGTTTTGTGGAACATAACAGTGAAAAAAAGGAAGGAGAAAAATTGTGCTAAAAATGGCATTTGCAACTGTACAGAAGAAAGGGAAATGTCATTTAAGGGTAAAGGAAAGAGATTGTGGTTAGTTACAAGTGACATGTTGAAAGCATCTGAGATATTATCAGATACTCTCACTAAATTCTTTTCTTAGTGAAGCAGGAACTATACTAATGTTGGAGATGATTTTAGAGGGCATGAATTTATAGTGATGAAGGTGTGCATTGAAGCATAGCCTTCACCAGCGTTATTCAATATAAAGTTATAAACATTAAATTTTAATAGTTTAGTAGAATCAGAGATGACATGTTTCAGTATAATTGTGAATGAAGGGCAAAGAAGACAAAGGACTTCAGTGAATAAAAGAAAGAAAACACTTAAAAGACAGACAATCAGGTATAATTTTGGTTTTAAGTTAAATACATATTGATTGATGAATTAATACATACTGAGAGGTGTCTGGAAAGAATAAAAACTAGAGGCGAATATAAAAAAATTAGAGTGCTAAAAGTAGAAAAATGTTTTGATTACAAAGTATAGTATTATTAGACAGTGTATGTGATGCAAATGACTACAAAATGCTCTTAAGAGAAGTGTCATTTGAATACTTATCACTTTGGAATTTATACTTTATTTATTGTGAATTTCATATATTGGTACTATATTTATATAATTTCTTTTCTCACCTCAACTCTTCATGTGTCCCCTAACCTATTTCAAAGCATTACTTCTTATTCTTTAATTATTCTTGGTACAATTATATGCAAATATAAATGTATAAATATAGAAATACAACTTATAGAGTCCATTTGATATTGCTTATATGCTAATTTTGGGGATGACAATTTGTTACTGAATAACATCTTAGGGAGTACATTCTTGGAACAGAGCACTTCTCCCTCCCTCTGTGCTCAAAACTTACCATTAGCTTTTCATCTATAATTGGGGTCATGTGAGACACAATTATATATCTGGAAATGGGAGTGATAAGGATGTTATTCTATTCCTTAGTTTTCTTCATGTTGTAGCAAAGACAACTCATAATGCACAATTTCAAGCTTTAGAATGAAATCCATTTAGTTTCAAAAAAAGAAACTAAATTGTAAAACTATGTTAATTAGGTGTTTTCTGTAGTCATGACAAAACATTATGACCAAGGAAATTTATAAAAGAAAACGTTTTATTTGGGGCTCACAGTTGCAGAAGGTTAGAGCCCATGGCCATCTTTGTGGAGAGCTTGGCACCCAGTGGGCAGGTAGGTATAGCACCAGAACAGTAGCTGGAAGCATGTATCTGGATCCAAAAAAAAAGAAGCAGAGAGAGCTAACTGGAAATAGTGTGGCTTTTAAAACCTCAGAGCCCACCACAGTAACATACCTCCTCCAGCAAGGCCACACCTCCTAATCCTTCCCAATAGTTTACCAACAAGGAACCAAAAATAAAATTATATGATCTTATGGAGGCCACTCTCATTCAAATCATGACATTAGGATACTTAATTGGGCTAATTCTCTTGCCAAAGATACTAAACTAAAAAGATGTGGAGTGAACCAGAGGGTTTAAAAAAGATTGTTTAAAATTTATAATTGAGAGGATTTATTGTGTTTAGAGAAATGTTTTATCTTATATTGAGAATACAGTAGAAGATAAAAAGTGAAGGATATATAGCATGCTTGAAAAATCAGTTAACTAATTATGAATGATATTGGGAATTCCAAATTGAAAACC
Organism: Bramus lutescens; assembly: GCA_001685075.1. NCBI lineage: Eukaryota > Metazoa > Chordata > Mammalia > Rodentia > Cricetidae > Bramus > Bramus lutescens. Next base: position 80,469 of record LOEQ01003327.1, read on the forward strand.
CTGAAATGTGTTACTTTTTTTTAAAGCACTGATATGACCACAAGTGAAAAGTTCTACTCAGGACACAAAAGTATTTTAAAAGGTTATATAAAATTACCTTCATGATATGCATATAATATGCCCCCATGACAAATCTTTTTTATATTCCAGTATTCAAAATAAAAAAACCTCTAAAATATCAAATACTTTTGGTTCTAAACATGTTAATTAGGAAATGTTCAACCTGTGATGACTATTAGTGTGGTCAGCACTGTGTTGTGGCATTTGATGGTCCTTGTCTAACTACTTTAAATTCTAATAAGTGCAGTATATACATAAAATAGTAAAAATATTGAAGTTTAATGTATAATAATAATTTTTTGTTTGTTTTTCAAGACAGGGTTTCTCTGTAACTTTGGTTCCTGTTCTGGAACTAGCTCTGTAGACCAGGCTGGCCTCGAACACACAGAGTTCTTCCTGCTTCTCCCTCTTGAGTGCTGGCCTTAATGACATTCGCTACTACCACCCAGCCTTAATGTGTAATATTCTATAGTTTACTTTTAGACAGGTCTTTTTTTGAATGTGGACTCAGTGTTTTAAAATTAAATGTGCACTGTACAAAAGTTCTGTAGTGAAATCTACTTGTGTATCCTAAGAGAGAGAACACTAGAAGGATAATTGCCAATTTCTTTCTTTTGAGGTTGAAAGTCTCTCTAAGCGCTACGAAGAGCTTTATCTTAAAAACAAAGATTTAGATGCAAGACTGTTTTTGGATCATGATAAAACACTTCAGACTGATCCTATAGACAGGTATTGCAATGATATGTTTTTATATATTAACATGCTTTTTGTATAAATTGTATATGGATTAATAATTACTCAGATGTTATATAGATTTTTACTAACTTAGAGATCTTTTAACAATATTTTATAATAGATTATTCTCAAATGTCTTTATGTAGTGCAATGGCAATATTCTAAGCATACAATTTAGTAACTAATAGAGATTTAGTGTGAATTACGTACTATAACAGTTTCCTCTGTTTCTTTCCTTTCCTTTCCTTTTTGGTTATTTAGCTTTTTTTTAAAATGTGTACCAAAAGAAAATGATTTAATTAATTAGTTTACTCAAGTAGTGTCTCTTTCATTCCATCCTTTTTATCAACTGTTGGCCATATTGATATTAAAAAATAATTTAAGAAGAATATTCTCTTGACTTGTTGAGTAAGATTCTTAAGATAGGGAATGGCTGAGAGTATTACTGTTTTGACTGGTCATATGTAAAGTTAATTTGACTCTTTTTAAAGAATATTTACTGTGAAATGAAAACAATATGATTTAGAAATTAAACATAGTAAAATGTCTTTAGTTTTATCTAACTAGAAATGAAATCTTTGGATAGCATGGTGCACTGAAAAATGTGAGCTGCACTGTTTCAAGATCCCACACAGCTTGGTTGTTAAGACCACCAGCCAGAAAACACCTTCCACTGTCCAGACTGTAATAGTCAGTGTTTGGTGTACCGCTTTGCTACAAACCTGTGGAAGGAGACCCATGCTTAAGAATGATGGTGAAAAAGAAATATTCAAGCAGCACTTTATTCCGTATCACTTATCTTTTTGAGAATATGTGCATGATGCCCTGAATAGCAGGATTTCTTAATTATTGTTATTTATTACTGATCAATAACTGCTTTTTTGAGCCATAACACAAATTGTAAATTGCAGTATGAGTTACTTTACTTATCATTTAGTTTTGAAACAGAGAGAACACCACGAAAAAACAACCCTGATGAAGAGGCCAGCATGGCTACGCCACACACTCCAGTTAGGTATGCATTTTCCTCGTTCCGGCTTTTATTGTAATGGTTTATTAAGTGCTGTATATGTGCTTCAGACTTGTTTGTCTTGGTAGTTGCAGAACAAGTAAATATTTTATGACTTGCTTAGATTACAACTATTACTTTTTTGTATTTATATAAAAGGAACATAACCCAAAATATATGTTCCTTCTCAGAAGGAAAAAGCATCAGCATTTGATGTTGTGTAACCTAGAGTTATTTTTATGTCCCTTCGTGACTCATATCCCACTCCAGAATCTGTTCCAGGTCTAGCTGCATGTTCTAGAGCATTTCTTGAGTCTGTGTGCTTTCCTCTATTTCTGCCTACTCTCTCCACTTTTGTGCAAGACAGTGTTCTTTCTCTTGAATTTGGGCAGTAGCTATCTGATAATACCCTTCATTTCTTACAGTTGTAGCTTTCCCTACCAACAAATTTATTCTCCACAGAGTCCCCAAATAATATTCTATGAATGTGAATCAAATCATTTGTGTGGATGGCTGCCCAAATTACTCTGATTACTTCTAGTTGCACTTGGAATACAAATCATATTTCTTAACAGTCCCTGAGACCTTACATGACCAGGTTTCTGTTGCTTGCCAACCTCATTTTGTTCTTGGTTACTCTGTATTGTCCACATACTGGTCTTCTTTTAGTTTTTGAACTATTAGTGCTTTTGTACTTGAAAGCTTTCATACTTGGCATTCTCTATTGAAATTTTTCTTTCTATGGACTGCTAACTATTCCTTTATGTTCATAATATAACTAAAAATCCATTTACATATTTATGTGTTTTTCACTAATAGCAATAATAGCCTTTAAATTGCTTTCCATATGGATCATGGCTTTTCTGTTCACGATTTCAATAATTAAGACCCAGCATGTAAATAAGCAGTGATACATTTCAAATGACTGTAGTTATGTAAACAGACTCATTTTCACACCAGCAGAGACGTATACTTATGGATAATTTGATGAAGTAACAGAGATGATATGAAATTATATTTCAACTGAGTTTTACTAAGAGGTAGTAGTATTGTATGAAAAGGCACTGAGATGTGGCACAGCATAATGTATATGGGAACTATTAGCTGCTCTGTATTGGTTGTAAAATGAGGGAATGGAGCAGCAGGAATAGAAAACAGGTATGCCATCCTCAGCATGCTGTACCTGGTGCGTGATGTGGCCTGTGTTTTAAGTCAGTGATAAGTACACGTCAGGATAAATATAGATTTGATTTCTCAGATAAGAAGTTATTTTATCCCAGTTGTTTTCCTGTGGATCAAATCCAAGGCTTTGCACATGCTAGACAAGTACTCTATCATTGAGCTACATCAATCTGGCCCAGACTTTATTTTTATAACTTTGTATATCAGTGGTTCATGGGAGAAGACTGAGTACAGAACAGGCTAGGAATAGAGCTGTCGGTATATCTTAGTGCTTACACCAGGTTGCAAATTAGAATAACCTGAGGAACTCTCTTCGTTCTACGTGCCTCTGCCTTTTATTCTTAGTGAAAATCTCTGGACTGACCTATTGGAGTAGTTCAATGAGACATTCTAAAAAGCTGAAGCAAATGAATAATGGTGGTAATGAAGGAACAGTAACAGCTTTGATAAATGTGATGGATTAATTTTTAGTTTATCAGTCTTAACAGCATTTATGTAGATGTCTAGTAAGCAGCAAGATGTAAAAGCAAAGAATTATCAGGGCAGGGTGAGTTAAAAACATAAAAGTATGCGCATCTGCCCAAAGAATAGGCGGCAAGGATTGACCTGTGAGGAAGCTGTCATGGGAACTGGATAGAAGTTAGGCTACGATGAGCTGGTATGGCCTGGAAGGCTAGAGTATAAAGTCAAGAATCTGAGGGAAGGTGTTATGATAAAGAACGAACAAGTGTTTAAGTCCATTGCTTCAAAGAAGTCTGCAGTCTTTTTTTTTAACAGTTAGTTACTTGTGGCATTGCTTATTTATGGTAGCTATAGAAAATGCAATGTGTGAAAGTTGGAGTGTAGAGAAGTGTAGTGATATCACACAGAGAAGCCCAGCCAGGTTTCTACAAGACTTCCTGCTACTACAAGACTGGAACACTTATCTTTGTTATATATAACATGCAAGTGTGTGTGTGCATGCAAAACTATAGAATTATGGAGGTCCTGAGAGACTGGGCAAGTTTGATGCTTTAGCAAAAGTGACTTAAAATTACTTGGGGCTTTATTCTTCTTCCTTGAAGATCTCTTTAAAGGCTCTTTCAAGTCTTCACGTGAGTTTCTGAATATCTTATTGTCTTTATTTGAAAGTGTACAATATTTAAGACAAACTTAGTGGTCCTTTCTTCTAATCTCCAAATTTGGAGGGAGACTGAGTCAAGAGGGTTGTTGCAAGTTTGAGGCTAACCTATACTATATAGTGAAGCCCTCCGTACCGTGGAGAGTGGGGTATTGACACTTAATTGTCATATGTTCTTGAAAGAATAGCATTTTGATGCCGGTTACCTATTCATATAACATGAAAATTTTAAGGTATATATTTTCTTTTAAATTCATTAGTTAAAAGAATAATTCTCTATCAATAGTATTGATACTTAATTTTATTAGTAAGTTTATCAGTTCTATAATTAGTGATAATACTTTTATGAAAGTTAAGTAAAAGTAAATTATTTTAAGCTGCAACATGGTAAGTGGTTTTTATTTTATTTAAATAAGGTCTTATTTTAGGGAACTTCAAGATAAATTGGATACACAGTGTGTTAAAAGATGTGCTTAAGTGATAGTTGTATTTCATTTTTTCTTCAAAAATTTCCTTTGTTGCTTAATGCTTCTTTTTGTGCTTTATTCTTTAGGACTGTTATGAATACTATCCAACAATTAATGGTGATTTTAAATTCTGCAAGTGATCAGCCATCTGAAAATCTGATTTCCTATTTCAATGTAAGTACTTTGTAAAATCACTTTTTTGGATATCTTGAAAGAAATTTGAAATTAGAAGCTAAAGTACTAAGTATATTTTAGAACATGTCTTCCATATACCATGTACTTTTTAGTATCTCATTTGTTGCTTTTTGAACCTCCTAGATTTGATGATTATTTTATTTAAATATTGTTAGTTTTAGTTTTTCTTATGTTTACTATTTTCCTTGCAACTTAGACATTCACCTCTGGGACATTTTCTTTTTTCATTCTTTCTCTCTCTCTCTCCCTCTCTCTTTCTCTTTCTCTCTCTGACTACTGCTCAGTATGATGCTTTTTTAAAATTAATTTTAAGTTAGCATATAAACAATGAGTTCCATTATTCATATATAAGCCACACTCTACATTGTAATCTATCTACCTTCTCGAGTCTCCTTGCTACTCCTTCCCCTTAGTATTCCCACACTTCTGCTTTCACATTGCGTATTTTCCATTGTCTCTCCACCCGTTTCCCCTTCCCTTAAGTTTCTTCCTTTTCCATCATGGTCTCCTTTTTCCTTTCATGCCACCCTCCCTCCAGTTTCAATCTAGATTCTACTTAAGAGTGAGCAAAGTACACTAATAGGTTTCCGGAGGCTAGCTTAGTTTGCTTGATATAATGATCTCCAGTTGCATCTATTTCCTGACAAATACAATTTCTTTTTTAGAGGTAAATGAAATTCCATTGTGTCTATGATAGACATCCGTGTTGGGTTCATTTCCTAGCACTTGCAAAATAAGGCAACAGTGAACATGGAGCAAGTGTTTCCTCTGGCTGTGTACCCAACAGTAGGATAGCTGGCTCCAGGATAATTCTAGTTTCAGTGTTTCTAACAAGTGAAGCTTGACATGGAGGGTCTCACATAGTTTTTAGGTTGTCTGGTTTTTGTTTTGTCTTTTTCAGAAACTTCCATCCTGACTTCTCTAGTGGCCATATCAGTTTACATTGCCACCAGGACTCTCACCAGCATTTGCTGTTTCCTTTTGATAACCGTTCTGTCTAAAGTGAGATGGAATCTCAACGCAGTTTTAATTTGCATTTTCTATTCTGCTAAGGATCTTGGATACTTTCTATAATATTTATTGCATATTTGTATTTCTTTTGAGAACCATCTGTTCACTCTACTAGGCAAATGATGATTAGATTATTTAGTTTGGGGTGCTTACTTTTATAGCTCTTTGTGTATTGTAGCTATTAATTGCATGTTCCTAATGTGGTTGGCAAATGTTTTTCTCATTCTACAGGCTTTCTTTACTTTGCTATTGTTCTCTTTCCTGGGTAGTGTTTATTAATTCATGTAACCCCAAGTGTCAATTCTTGGGATTATTTTTGTGTTATTAGAATAACCTTTTCATAAAAAACAAGTTGATATGTTGGAACAGCTTTTTCTTAGGTCCTCAGAAATTGCAGACTGCCAAGTATATTCACAGCCATAATGGAAGGTCAGTTGGACTTGTGTCTGCTTGTCTTCCTATGGTTTATTCTAGTGTTGAATCTGTATTGGACAAGTATTCCATGCCTGCTTATCCTGTCTTCACTTGAGAGCTTCCCTTTTGTGCGTACCAGAGGCTTATGATCACATTTAGTTTTGCAGTATGTCACCCTCCCCAAACTCATTTTTTTCAGATGCTCCTGGATGCCTAAATCATTGTGAGTATAAGGATAACTGCATGCAGTGGAATTGAGATCTGTGGAGAATCTGTCTTTGTTCTTTGAAAACCTCCAAGTATTAATCAGCCGATAGCAATTAGACTGTTATCGTTTCAGACTTCTCATATTATAACGAGTGAATGGCAAATTGATGGATCCATGGTTAATTCACCCACTGACCTTAGGCCCAGGACTTTTTAACTCCCATGCCATTCTCAGCTCATGAGGTCTGTTTCCAGCTACTGAGGGCTAAATAAATGTTTTTACCTTATGCACTCTACTGTATGAGTTGAGCCTTCTGCCTTTTGACTTGTCAAGTTCTGGACCCCTTTCCCCAAAAGTTATCTCTTGGTATTGTCTTCCCTGGGATTTTGACAGGTTAAAAAGTCAGGTCCCCTGACTCATGGTTGTTTCCTACTTTGAGACACAAGGTAGTTCAGTTTTAGATGTCATGTTCCATCTTACCATGGTCATTGTTTTTGGAGTCCTACTGAATAACAAAATAGGTTTCCTCTCCAGTTCCCGTATGTCAGCTACAACAGTCCCTGTTTGCTCAAAACCCTCACCTAGGTTTGAGGTTCAGAGGACTCCATTCTCTTTTAATTTTTGGATGAGGCTTTTGCTTCCCCTCTTCCTCCAAGCCAGGGAGCCACAAGTAGGAGCTGGTTTTGGCTTGGCTTTCTTCTTTCCGGGTGTCTGTCACTACTTTTGTGACTTCCAAAGCTTTTCTCTTTATCTCTTTGGAATAGAGGATTGGTTTCCTTATTCATATTCTCGCACTGTCTTACACAGGACAGTTTCCAGTCCACCCTTTTATCTAGGAGTCTTCTTTCTTTTTTCTTTAGATATATTCTCTTGCAATTTCTTCTTTTAAAATTATTTCTTTTAATTTTGAGGTTCTGAGAAAAGTAAGTTATTTCCTCTTCCCTTTTCTCCCTCCAAACCTTTCCACAGTAATTTCTTTCAACAAGTAAGAAAATTAGTTAGTTTGGGGTTACTGATATGTGGTTTGAGATGTGTGTGATTTGTGTGTATTTGTGTGTGTATATGAAATAGATATTATAGATGGAAAGACTGATAAATCTTTTGTTTATAGCTTTTATTTGTTTAAAACAGCTGTTCTCAACCTTTAGATCACAACCCCTTTGGGGGTTACATATCAGATGTCCTGAATATCAAATATTTGCATTACAACAAAAACAGTGCAAAATTATGGTTATGAAGTAGCAATGCAATAATTTTATGGTTGGGGGTCACCACAACATGAGGAACTGTATTAAGGGGTCACAGCATTAGGAAGGCTGAGAACTACTGGTTTAAAACTTTATAAAACAGTGTACTTTTCATTACATTGAAAAATTTTGGTTTGAACATTCAATGGATTTCTATGTTGGCTGGTTATATTCTTTATTGTCAATTATTTTGTTATAGTGAAAGTGTTTACTTGCTTCTACAAACAAACAACAGATCAAAGTCATTTACTGTGAAAGAGAAAAATGTCAACTCTGGTCAAATATATCCTCAGCACTTATTTCTGTTTATATTTCTTTAAGAATTGCACAGTGAATCCCAAAGAAAATATCCTGAAAAGAGTAAAGGATGTTGGACACATATTTAAAGAGAAGTTTGCTAATGCCGTGGGGCAGGGGTGTGCGGACATTGGAGTACAGGTAACCTGAGTGTACATCTGCTAGTGCCACAGTGTAGAAATCATGTTTATGCAGCCTGTGCTGTGGCTGTGGGAGTGTTTGTGGAGAGTATAAGAGAATGGCAGGTGGCATATGGCCCAGTTGTTGTGTTTGCTGCTACTGATGGGAAACTGCAGGTGAAATCCCTCTTCAGCCCAGTATACAAAACAAAAACAACTATGCTAATTATAGCAATTTAAAAATTAAGAGAAAAATCAGTGATTCCATGAGTGGGATTACATTATACTACCACATGTCAGTGTTAATATTGAGCAATAAATACTATTTCAGAAATAAACTAATATATGGTAAGATTATATGGATTGAGTTACAGCCTGGGTTGTACATCGCTTTGTGATTTATGAGTTGTGTAGTCTTGAACATGTTGTTTAAGTTCTCTGATGCTACTTCTGGATCTGAATTGCCATTAGGGTAATATGTAAAAATAAATCTAATACTGTAAGTACTGTACATATTTGTAACTGGAGGTTCTCTCCCACCTGCCAGTTCCTGAATAACCATTCTGCAGCTTAATATTATTTACAAACTGTTTGACCTATTAGTTCAAGCTTATTTATTAACTAGCTCTTACAACTTAAATTAACCCATTTCTATTATTCTACATTTTATCACGAGGCTTGTGACTTATTACCTCACATCTTCTCTGGTGGCTTCTGGCATCTCTCATACTCTACCTTCTTTCTCCCTTTATCTTCGCTTGGATTTTCCACCTGGCTCTATTCTGCCTGGCTATTAGCCAAATCAGCTTCTTTATTAACTAATGGTAATAAAAACATATTCATAGCATACAGAAGGGCACCCCAAATCATCTCCCCTTTTCTGTCTAATTAAAAAGGAAGGTTTTAACTTTAAGATTATAAAATTACATGTAACAAAATGGTTATCAAGCAGGAATTATAGTTACCATATTTAGTTTATTTGTATTTGGCAAAATTAAAGAAAATATTCTATCATCTATCCTATCTTTGTGAGTCTAAAGTTTTATATATAATGTATCTTTTATCATAACTAAGGAAAATTATAACTATCTAGTCTTCAACTCCATCAAAGACCCTAGAAGAAAATAATATTACCTGAGTAAACAGGAAGTACACTGTAAGCAACTTCCAAAACTCTAGAAATGACAGGAGACATCTAGCTGTCTGGACAGTCACCCAAAGTTCTGTAATGTTGGGGCATCCATCTCCAGCCCACAGGCCTAGAGAATATGGCAGATTTCTCAGTGAAGCAGGAAATTTGAAATTATCCCACCTATATTGGCAGTATGTTAGTCATTTTCCTCTATGTCCTGCAGAATATCTGGCAGACTCTTCCATGAAGCAGGAACCCTGAAGGACTATCCCATCTTGTTTTGGCAAGTTCTGCAGTCATTTTTCTTTGGGTCCTGCATGTCCAGTTTATACAGCATACAGTCAAGTTGTCCATGCAAGAACAGTTTCTTGCCCAAATGGCTAGCCTTGCCACATTGAAAACAAACTCCATAAGGAACTTCTTTGATGCCATCATCCCCTTGAAGTAATTGGTGTAATTGAAGTAATGGCCAGGAGCAGAAGTGTCTCACTGTTGAAAAAACCTAAGTTCATAAAATATTTTAAATGCTATATTTTATAGGTCTTTGGTGTGTTTGAAGACTGTCTATCCATCTGAAATATGTCTCCACATTTCTAGAAAACCTAACATGACTATAAGTTTGACTATTACAGATGACTATTAATTTTTATTTTTAACTATACATTGCATTTTTTATTTCTCATGATCATAATTTATGTTTTCATTACTTGTTAACTGTCTCATTCATTGTGAAATTTAAATAGTTAGACAATTATTCACCTCTATGAATTAAGAGGTCTTTTTTTAATTAAAAATTTCCACCTCCTCCCCTCCTCCAATTTCCCTCCCCCTCCNATCAGTCCCAGTCCAGCTGGCCTTGGTGAGCTCCCATTAGATCAGCCCCATTTTTAAATGAGCTACATAAACATAATACCTTAAACAAGGGTAAAAATATACATATACTATAACAAAATTGACCTTTAATTTGTATCAGTAAACCAAAATCCATACCAATAAAAAGTATTTTAATCAATAAAAAGATTAACAGTTGTTTTTGGATTAAAGTAGATGCAATGGTCTACTTTTTTTATCATTTATCTATCATATCCTTTTTTCTAGAAAGATATTGACTATGACCATTAATCATTTATAACCACCCCCTTTAAATAAAAAGAAACATTTATAAACATTATTTTGGGAATTTGGGTATAGTTTTTTATACTACTTCCTGCTGATTGGGGTCACTGGTAATCTGATACAGATCCTGAGAAAATTTGAAATTAGGGTTAAATCTTAGCTATAGTAGTCTGTGAGGCTGCATGTCTCAGCCAGGTGTCCTGAAGCTGTTCTGAATGTTGGATCACCTGGGCCATTGCTCTCATGGAGACCTTTCAGGGGGGTCTTACTTGAGCAAATCATATTAGGGTGGAAGGAATCCACAATTTCTCATCTTCTGTGGAAACAAAAACAGAACCTCTTTTCTGAAGCAACACATCCTTAGAACCAGATTTTGAAGTCAAGATACCTTTATGTTGGTTTAGCTTAGCAGCTTTCACAATCAAGTGTTTCTCTGCAGTTAGCTCATGAGTAGTCAGAAATCCAAAGAAAACACAATAGTATACATAATCCAGACTCTCTGAGTATTTTTCATTTTTACATGACTTTTTTATATTACTTTTACTGTCTCTTTAAAGACTTTGTTGTATTTTTAAGAGTTTTATTTCTTTCTATAAATGCCTACACACATTTTCTTTCTTTTTCCCAAACCTACATACTTATTTTTAAAACATATTGACCCATTTAGAGGTTTCTGTTTTGCTGAATCTGTCCTTATTGTGTATCTGTAATCTTTATTTGATCACTTTTTTAAACTGTTAAGCAGGCGTGGCTAGTTCCAGAGCAGCCGATTTGGTTGCTGGCTATGCCCTGTTTGGCTTTTTAACATGGTAAAAAGCCATTAACTAATGGTAATAAAACATATTCACAGCATACAGAAGGGCATCTCACATCACATGTTTATTCCAATATGGTGAGTTTATGTTTTGATGCCACTGGTTATTTTAGACCATCAGTATTCAACCTGTGGGTCATGCCCCTTTGAGGGGTCAAATGACCTATTCACAGGGGTTGCCTAAGACCATCAGAAAACACAGATATAAACATTATTTTTCATAACAGTAGCAAAAACAGTTCTGAAGTAGCAACGAAAATTTATGGTTGGGGGTCAGCACAGCATGAGGAACTGATTTAAAGGGTCACAGCACTGGGAAGGTTGAGAACCACTGGTGTAAATGATTATGTTTAAAATTCTTTTGAATGCATGTAGCACTTATGTTCTTATTTTAGAATAAAGGAATATTGTGTGTGTGTGTGTGTGTCTGTAATTCAAATACCTATTTTTTTATTTATGGAACTAATTATTTGTTTAAAACTTTTGCTAGTTAGATCAACTTTTTTGTTTGGTTTTAGCTTTTGGCCTGTGCCAGTGTTACTGAGTTTTACAGACAGAAACTACTCTTTCAATCTTAGCCATTTCAAAAACAAATGTTCTGCATCACCAAAAAGATTATATTAGATATATAAAATGCTTAAAGTAGTATTGGCATAGTTCTCTGTAGAGCAAGTGACACTGGCTGAAATGGTGCAGAGGAACACCATTAGTTACTACACATACTAGTCTGCTTCATTTTTCAGGATCACTAACCGCTGGTTTATAGTAAGCCTTGGAGTTTGAACAAATCTAGCGCTTATGATCTATTGCTAACCATGTTCCTAGAAGGGGCAAAGTGTCTTTTAAGAAAAGTTAGTTATGTTTTTGATTTTCTAAACCAATGAATTTTATTATTTTCTCTTTTGTTTGTAGCGATATAAACTTGGGGTCCGATTGTATTACCGTGTGATGGAATCCATGCTTAAATCAGTAAGTTAAAGAGAATAAACTAGAAAGAAAATTGATGCTGTCATAAAGTTTTAAATAACTTTCTAAAAAAATTATCTGTTTCAGGAAGAAAAACGTTTATCCATTCAGAATTTTAGGTAAATATTTTCTAGTTTTAATAAAACAATTTCTTTATATAAAAGCCATATTTATAATTATTTATTCTTTTCCCTCTTTAGCAAACTCCTAAATGACAACATCTTTCATACGTCTTTATTGGCCTGTGCTCTTGAAGTTGTAATGGCTACATATAGCAGTAAGTTAAGTTTTAATAAATATACACTATAACATAATTTAAAGTAAACAAACTCTTAAGTTATGGTGTGGGTTCTTTGTTGTTGCCATTTTTGTGTATATCTGTGTGGTGAGAAGAAAAGGTCATACTGTAGATCAGTACATACTGAACACTATGGCTGTTCCAGCCATTTAAATGGTTCAACATACCAATCATTTCAGGTCATCTGTGGAGGGGGGTAAAATTTTATGAGTTGTTTGCTCTGAGCATATTGAATCCAGGAAAGGTAGCTGCTGAAACTGGTGCTACAAAGGCTTATAAACACGTAAGATACACAGGAGTGATGAAGAACAGCCAGCTGGTGCTTGTATGTAGCACTGCTGGGTCTCTCTGCACTCAGGAGACTAAGAGCAGGAATCCACCAGAAACCGGATGCTTAGTAGTAATAGCTGCTCTTACTATAGCTATGAAAATGTAATGATTGCTGAAAATAACAATAAAAATATAATACTTTTCAAGCATTGTTGTAAATAGAAAGTTTTACTTGCAGAACAAAAGAGGAATAGTCATCTAAAGATACAGCTGCACAATAAAAGAAGCTAAATTAGTAATTACTGAAACTGAACCCTCGTGAATAACCACAGGCTACATATTTTTAAGAGATATCATTTTTCCAACAATGTTAGCAAAGTCTCTTTCCCATTTCTTTTTGCAGTGTTGAGAACTGAACCCAGGGCAGGAACTAGGCACTGTTTTTAAGACAGGAGCTCACTAGGCCTTGAACGCAGTCTATACCCTCAGCAAGTCTTGAACTTGCAATTCTCCTGCCTCAGCCTCTTGTGTATCTGGCATTATAGCCCTACAGCACCAGACTTGAGGCAGGGTGTGACTATGTAGTGCTGGCTGTCCTAGAACTCGCTCTGTTAGACTAGGCTGGCCTCTGCCTCCCGAGTGCTGGGATTAAAGGCGTGCACCACCACGGCCCAGCTACTTCGCAAAATCTTAAAAGCACCATTGGTCTTCCCAATCCAGTAGTCAGTGGCACTGAAAATGGGTATGGTAACACATGCCTGCCTGGATATTAGTGAAGGCCCTGTACACCTGTGCAAATTCGATAAAAATTATGAAAAATGTGTGCACTTACACTTAAAATTTGGAAGCCTGTTTCTTGTGAGTCTGTAGATCACAGAATAAAAAATATCTGTTTTAAGTAAGAATTGCTTACCCACTTTTCTCTCTGTCTTAATTCTATGTGATAAAATCTTCCCTATCTCATCAGTTCAGTCCTTAACATTTTATATTGACACATTTTTTTCCCTCTCATTTTTAGGAAGTACATCACAGAGTCTTGATTCTGGAACCAATTTGTCCTTCCCATGGATTCTGAATGTACTTAATTTAAAAGCTTTTGATTTTTACAAAGTGATTGAAAGTTTTATCAAAGTGGAAACCAACCTGACAAGAGAAATGATAAAACATTTAGAAAGATGTGAGCATCGAATCATGGAATCCCTTGCATGGCTTTCAGTAAGTGATTAGCTAAATAACTGAATGTATTCATATGTACATGGCTAACTACCTGTTAGTGAGAAGTTATTTAATGAATAATCTGTGCCTAGCCTAAAAATCCAGTGCAGTGTAAGAATGGATTTTGTGTTGAGTATGTGTGCATTCATAAGTGTGAATGCAGGTGTGTGAATTGCTTATTTTTCTGCTATGAACAACACCAGGCCAGTTGACCTGCTGCCTATCCTGGACCATCATCTAGTGTGTTTGTTTAGGAGCAAGTTTTCACAAAGCTTGGCACATTAAGTTGAACTCTTACAAAAAAAGTATTGAGGTTATTTTTTTAAATCCAAATGGTTTCTTGATAAAATAGTCATATTTTTCAACAAAATTAGAAATCTGATATTACGTATTTTTCTGTTTTCTATTTGATCATTTTGCTCTAGTCTTTAAAGATAATAATATAAAGTCAGCATTATTGTTTGATCGTAGGTATTGTTTTATAGCATCATAGGAATGGAAACCCTGTGCTGTAGGCATTTTAGTTATAGCATAGAAGCTACTGATAAAGCTTTTGTTTTAGTAAAGGAAGTATTTTCTAAGTAGTAATTATAAGATACTTACCTAAAGCACTGTTATATTCTTCAAGTCTGTTTTACTGGATAATACCTTGTGATTCACCAGATTTGCAAATTTTAAAATAATAATTTAAACTGTGTAGCATGCTAAGCATATTTAGTTTGGACTTCAATATGAAATGAATTTCAAGTTTTAGAACATCTCCAGTTTGGGATTTTGGATTAGGAATGCTCAACCAGTGAGAGTCTATTCAAATGCTTTTATTTTTCATATGTTGTTAATGTCTGAATTGTATATTATGTTTTAAATTATAAAATGAGATTGGTAGTGGATAACTTGTGAAGATAAGTCATGCCATGCAAATATGATACTGTGTGTTTTTCCTGTGAGAATGATGGCCATTATGTTGGAAAGTTTAGCTTCACAGACTTTAAAATAATACACACACACAGGAAAATATAAATTTCAGGTGACAGTTGTATGAGGTTTTCATAAATAGAGTGTATCCATGTAATGAACAGCCAGGTCAAGACCCACAGCAAGTTTTCATAGACTTTTGATTCTGTACCTCTAAAAAGTTATCTCATTAGTCCTGAAACGTGATGGGATTGTATTCACGTTGTGTCGTTGACTGAGGGAGGGAGAAAAAATCAAATGAAGTAATAATTATTTTCATCCCCTCTAAAATATGTGAGCATGTACTGGGGATTGAACTCAGACCACAGAGCCTCTCTTTTGGTCCAGCTCCTTTCTATACTGCAGCTTCCTTAGCTGATGTCCTATGGTCCAGGCATCTACAACATCCTCTGGTCTCCATGGTAATATAGGCTTCACTTTCACAGCTTCATATATTAGTCTGTCAGAGCCTATTTGTAATTGAGGGCCAAGTGTTCAAAAACATGAGAATATGGGAGGCATTTTAAACCATAGTATGTCTGTTAAGACTCCAAAACAATTAAGGAATTGTCTGATTTTTTTAAATTATTTTATTTTATGTAGATTGGTGTTTTACCTTCATGTATGTCTGTGTGAGGGTGTTGGATCCCCTGGAACAGGAGGTGCAGAGTGTTATGAGCTGTCATGTAGGTGCTGGGAATTGAACCTGCCTTCTCTGGAAGAGTAGCCAGTGTTCTTAACTGGTAAACAATCTCTTCAGTCCCCTGTTTACTTTATTTTTAATGTGGGTTTTTTTTAAAGATTTATTTATTTTTACTTTATCTGTATTACTGTTTCTTTGCACACTTGCATATATATGTACCACGTGCATGCCTGTTGTAACCCCTGAAACTGGGGGTAGTTGTGAGGCACCATGTAGGAGCTAGGAATCAAACTCAGGTCCTCCACAAGAGCAGCAAGTGCTCCTAGCTGCTGATCCTAAGAGTTTTCAGTTTAAGTCATGCAGTCACATTTATTTCTCTTAGTACAGGGGATTTGAAAGGGTTTTCTCTGCCCCTTAATTTACCTTATTTTAATGGTTCTCTTTCTCTTTTTTGGTAACATTTTATCTGCAGTCATACTTCCTTTACAGTCTTACTGTGTTTATTACCTGTAATGTCTACCAGTCATTTATTATCTATATCTCATTGGGTGACTTCATATGTCTAAAGCACTAAGCACAGTATGTGGCATGGTGTTATCAGATGTAGTAGTTAATTATATGAGGCTGAGTAAGAGACAGAGAGAGTCAACTTACAATGAAATTCAAGTTTCCGGCTTGTATAACCAAGTGGATGATAGTGTCATTTAAGAAAATAGATAACCTGAATTGAATGTAATTTTCTTGAGGATAAACTTCAATTTATTATATTGCGTTTGAAATAATTACATCAAAAATGAGGTGTCAGTTGAATATATGTATTGAGTTAAGGAAAGAATCTTAGGCTAGGAACGTGGATTTGAGAGCTGCCACACATATATTAAACATCAGTCTTTTTTGGCAGGTTATCTTGTGTTGGTCAGTTTGGTAACCACCTCTTAGAAAGTCATTATATTTTCAAAAGATTAATCAATGCATTCACATCGTAGTCTATCAAGTGGTAATATTTGAGACAAGGAAATGAATACTCAGAGAAGTTTGGTATGTTTCTCCAGGCCATACAAGCTCAGTGTCAGAGCTGTCATTTGAATCCTGATGTGCTTTGTCCAAAGCTTTGGAGAGTAGGTAATGTTACCTAAGGGGAGAATGTAATTTGGGGAAACAGGACTGCAGGTAGAACCCCAAGGAGTTCTAACATTGAAAGGGTGCACAGAAAAGAGACTATTTTGCTCATAAAAGAAAGTGAAATAGAGTAGCCAATGAGAGAGGAGAAAAAAACAGAATGAGAGGTTGCAAAGTCTCAAGGAATACGTGCCCATTTCAGATACGATAGAAGCAAGTAGTAAACTAAAAATTCTAGCAACAAAGAAGTCAGTAGTCATAATAACAAGAACTTTTAGATGAAATAGTGAGGAGAGGATGAGATGTGAACACGAGACAAAGAAGTGGTAACAATGGCTAAGAGTCCAGAGAACAGAAGTAGCATACCGCGGTGGTAGGGCCAACTCTGGAAAGATTGTCTTTAAAATAGAAGAGAGATGTAAATGTTATGGAAAAGAATCCCTACCAGTGTTTTCTATTGCTAGGAAGTAGTTTAGTGCAAATGCTTATTTTATTTTGCTCATGATTTTTGTGAGATGGACTTTGGGGATAGCTTTCCAGGGTACTTGCTCTCTGACCCTGTAATATCAACAGCCTGGGGCCAGTAGATCTGCTTCCAAGATTCTCTTCGCTGCGGAGTATAGACTTTATTGACTCTCACTTGCTTCTTCCTTTCTCTTCCTCACTCCCCCATCTTGCCCTATGGTCTAATACAAAAGCTGTGCTTTTTGGCTTTAGGGTAGGGCACTTCAGACATAGAAGTTGGGCTCCAAAAGTCTTCTAAGAGGACCATATGTGGAAATTACCTTCTACTGGTCAAAGTAGTCACAGTGGACTAGGCAATGTTGGCACATACCTTTAATCTCAGAAGTCAGGAGGCGGAAGCAGGTGAATCTCTGAGTTCAAGGCCAGTCTGATCTACAGAATGAGTTCCAGGACAGCCAGAGATACACAAAGAAAAAACAAAACAAACAAAGCAAACAAACAAAACAGTCCCAGCGGTTGCCAGATTGAGGGGATGGGGAAATAGATCTCACCTCCTGTTTAGGGAGAGATGAAGTCACATTTCAGAAGAGCATGTGGGTTTCATAATAGTTCTGTGGCAAAAGGGAAGAATGAGAAACACTGCAAGTAAGGTAGCTTGTGGTATGTCCTGACAGGAAACTGAGGAAATCTCCAATTAATGGCTTTTCAATTTTTTATTTATTTCATAAAATGGAGCTGAGGTGGTTTACTGTGGGTGAGGTGCAGAAGATAAAGTGGCACTTAGAAATTGGAGGAGACTGGTTGTGACTTGCAATGGTTACTGTGGGACTGGATGGAGAGAGTGGACTGGTGAAGGATAAAAGAATCGCCCTACAGAATTCTAGGCAATTTTGAGGGCAGAAACTATTCATCTGTTGTTCCATCACAGTTCTGTATGATGGCATTCTTTCCCCAGATCATCTTGCAGCCATCTGTAAGATTAGAAAAGGTGAATTACCAGGTGCACTCAGGCATTAGAACATAGCTAGGTAGACACAGTAGAGCAGTAGTGGGGCAGGAGCTTGAGGATGTTGACCAGAGTGATTAGGATTAAGATCTGAAGTTTTAACTGCATGGAGCCTAATGAAATAGAGATTTCAATTAGCAGTAATTTTTAATGGTGTTAGAAGTGACAGCGTGAAGGGCAGAGATGTGAGAAATTTCAGTTTTAATGTTAAGAAACAGGCATTTTTGAGTTCACAGAAATGATTTTTGGGAGAGTGTAGACTGAACAGGGATGGACATGAGACCTTGCAAAGAAAAGCTTCAGGAACTAAGAGGCTAAGCAAGGGTCAGTGCAGAGGGGCTGGAAGGGCAGAGGCAAAAGGTCTTAAAAGGTGGAATAGTAATGTTCTTTGACCAAGTTGTCAATCAATTGCCATGAAAAAGCCATCTATCTCGTGATATGCCTTGTGAAACAACTGCCCCACTGTAGTAAATCTGCTTCAGCCCTCTGTCCTCAGTACCAACATGGTCCCCTCCTCCTTTAAGCATGTTTAAAGTGAATATCTTTATAAGGTAGTGAATTATCTAGGGTGTGTGTGTGTGTGTGTGTGTGTTGCTTGGGGTTGTCCCACAATGATACTGCTGCTTACTGTAGCACAAATAATAAAAACCCAGTGACTGACAGAAATTAGGGTTCAACACAAAAACCAGAAAAGGAAAGAAGCCAAGCCACCAGAGAAGCCTTACCTCTACCAAGGCTGGGCAACTGTAAACTAAGCAGACTAAGCCTCTCTCTTCTTTTATATTCCCTCTAGTGCTGGGATTAAAATCCACCAACTGGATTTGTTTTTGCATTGATCTTGTGTAGCCCAGGTGTCCTTGAACTCACAGAGATCCATCTGCCTCTATCTCCCAAGTCCTAGGATTAAGGATGTATGTCATGACTACCTGGCCTCTAGTGGCTTTAGTTTTGTAGTTTTGCAATATTTATTTATTAAAATACAAATAACATACTACTGTATCTTACTCTACCCTCTCCTCTTCTTTGAAAGGAGTGTGGTTGTCTTGTCATTATAGATGGTTTCTATCGATGTATCTTCAAGCTTATTGGTGTTTTTCTTCTGAAGTATTTGACCTGCTGTTAATTCCATGTGCATATTAGATACTGTTTTTTCAACTCTAGAAATTTTTATTTGGATTCCTTTTATATATCTTTAACAGATTTATGCTTCTTTGCCTTCTTGGACACATGGAACATAGGTATTAAACTTTTAAAACATATTCCCACTAATTCTAATGTCTGTTTCTTTTTAGAGGTGTTTCTACTGACTAATACTCTTTTTTTTCCTAACCATCTTTTTTGCCTCTTGTTGATTTTTTAAAGTTAGGTTTTAAGTATTGTGAATTTTTCCTTACTGGGTCCTGTCTATTTTCATATTCTTTTTAAATATTCTTGAGTTATACTTTGGGACACATTTAAATTGTTTCTAAGTAGTTTGATTAAAAAAGAAAACTCTACCTTCCCTACTTTAACTTTTGTTTTTTCTTACTCCAGGAACTTTTTATTCATTCAAGCAGCACTCTTTGTATCCAATTTTTCCCCACTATCCAAGCAATGTTCTCTTGAGTACTTTGCCAAATGCTTATGGATAGATCCCAAGCTTGTCCACTGTGGTTTGTAGAAATCAGAATTTGTGAGCCCCTCGCAGCGAGGGCTCTGTTCCCTCCTGGGGCTCCCTGTTAGTACTGGGTAGTTAAATCATGAGTGTGTACTGTTTGTGACCTAGCTAAAGTGGGTCTGCACAGACCTCTGAAGCGCTCCCATTCTATTAATTCTGACACCTCAGCATTGTTGGTTTCTGTGTGTTGGGGACCAGTGGGTTCCATTTCCGTTCTTTTCTGTGTTGTCGCCTGGACACTTTCTATGCAGTAAGCTATAGCAATGATGGCTCAACATGTACTTTGAGTTGGGTCTTGGTCCTGTTTAACACTTTAAAACTATTGTTTTATTTATTTTGTTCAGTTTTGTAATTGTTTTTAAAAATTCTGGGTCCTGTTTCTTTATCAGGGCTGCCAGTTTCTAAATGCAGGTCTCCATGATTAATGAAATATCTGTAAATATGAAGTCTAAGCCCATGAGGAATGGTTACGACAGTGTTCCTGTTTTCCTGTGGTCTGGAACACGGCTTTCTCTGTGGGGACACAGAAGTACTAGTCGTTCATTGTCTCCTAGACATTTTAGAAAATCAGAAGAAAGTTGTTTCCTGTAAATTGGTCAAACGTGGCTGACTCATTACTTTGAATTCTGTTCGGTCACAAATGCAAGCAAGTTTCCTCATGCAGTTTCACTATTTCAAATGGTAGATGACGATCGTATTACACACCGCACTGTGGTAGTGAGTCACTCTGGCTTTTTGAGTCCTGAATTGGTGACACTCATAAACAGATTTCTAAGATGCTTTGGTATCCATTTGAAATGTCAAACTTGACAGGAAGTGAACACAAAAGGGAGAAAAGCCTGGGGCTCTGTAAAAGCCAAGAAAGGATCTGTGTTGTGTATTTCCTTAGGGAATGGTTAACCTCCAGAGCACTCTACACAAAGGGTTCGGTGCTCACCCTCAGATAATGTGCTGGCTCTTTTTTTTTTTTAAAGGTTTTTTAAAGTTACAGCTTACAAAGAACTGTATCTTACAGGAAGACAATTAATTGTAAGATAATGATTATTGAGTTTACTAGTTTTTGAAAATATGGGTTTAGACAATGAAAAAATGCAGACCATACAATTACATAATAATAGGCAACTATAATGAAAATCTTTTGTGTTGATTTTTTTATCCTTAAAACCAGTTCTTTCTGAAAACATAACTAAGGCTTTAACCCTTCTTACCGTGATCCAATTTATCCTTAATATCATACTTTTAGTTTCCACAATTAACTAGTTCGTTCCTGGGTTATGTGGGAGATGTGGCTTCATAGTCAAGGTTGAAAATATTTATTTTATTCAGAATACTATTTGATAATGACTGATGCAGGTTTTTGCATTTCTGAAAAAGAAAATACTGTGGAGAAGTGCATAGTTGCAGCAGAAAACAGAGTTTATCTAAGGCCTTGAGGTAAGGGCTTGGACACAGGCTGGAGGAAAGAGAAAGCTTAGCAAGTTGGTGACCCCATGGTGTAAAATGTTTGGGTTTTGATGTTACTTTGGGGTGAGCTTTTGGCTCATTTCATAAAATGAGCTTTCCATGAATTCTTTATTATAATGTCATTCTTCATATAACGTCATATGTTGTTGGTATGATCAACATCTAGCATCTAGTGAGTTCTCAGTTACTCTGAATGCTCTGTGCCTTCAGCGCTGACACTGGTTAGTTCAGCTGGCCTTGAGTAGAATAGGGGCATTGCTATCTTGGCCTTTACCCTGTGTGTTTGCTATGAGGCCTTCTGGGCCTTCACCCTCTGCACTGCTTTATTATTTGCTATCACATTGGCTTCCCAATATCTGTTTTTCTACTAGTTTAAAAAATTCCCTTTGTGTGTGTGTGTGTGTGTGTGTGTGTGTGTGTGCGTGTGTGTAATGTAGAGCACTGTGATTTCTCGGAAAACATTTTACTATGTCTCTCGTGTTTATTTTGAATATCTGGGTTTTGTTTTTACATCATAGTAACCGTTCTGAAAGGTATCTTTTGTGCTGCCTTCTACCTTATACTTTATCACAAATTAATCTTTTTAAGTTTGTTCATGTCTTGTTTCTATACAAGAACCTGCAGTACCTTCTATTGCCTTAGAGAAAAACTTAACCTTTTTGCAGGGGCCATAATAGTTTGGCTGTTGTATCATAGCCTTTCTCTCTAGCCTACTTACTTAACCACAGAGTTCTTTCATCTCTGAAATAGACCATATAAATAGTCTACTTCACTGGGAGGTGGCATGTCTGATGTAAGATATGGGATCAGAAAACTTAAATTTTAGGTCCTAGCTCTTCCATGAACAATCCAATGCCTTTTTTTTTCCTTTGTAAATTGATGCATACATTTTAATTTTTTTCATTGTCCATTTTATTTGATGGTTGTTAGTACTGGGAATGGAACCTAGAATATTAAGTTAACATATTTTACCAGTTCAGACAGGCAAAGAGATTCAAGTCCTTCTACTACAACACATTGTTTTTAGAAAATTATTTAAGGTTCAGAATTATTTATCACTATTAAATGTGAATCCATATTCTTTTTAATTTCCTCATAGTTTATAAATGATTAAATAAATTTTTTTAAAAACGATAATATAGAGGTCCCATTTTTCTTGTTCTTTAGTTCTTCTTTTTTTTTTTTTGAGAAGGATGTGATAGTCTCCACATCAGCTATTTTGAAAGAACTGTAATTGCCCAAGTGAAATAAATATGACATGAGAAACAGCCCCAAGCCTCCAAGGAGCTTGTAATCTAGTAGAGAAGTGAATTACTCTGCTGTGCTGTGCCGTGGAAAAGAAAAAAAGAAAAAAAATGGACAAGAGTCAAAATAGTAATTGCACATGGATGAGAAGAGACTTGCAATGGTTTTGGAAATGTGCAGTAATAGATGAATGTGAAAGTGGTCCTAAAAGTTGTGTTACACCCAACACTCAACAGCTGCAGGAACAGCTTGTCTTATGAGTTTCAGGCATGATTGGGCTGCAGAGGGAAGCCATGTCTTAGAAACAAACTGAAAATACACCAAGAAACCCCTCCCCAAATTACTCTTGATAAAAATGAAAAACTAGCCCTCTTAGTAAAGGAGGTATTTTACAAAAGGGAGTACACCAGGGAACTTTATGTACTAGCTTTGTGTGGTGGTGGGGCTGGGAGAATTCTGAAACAGAGTGCATTGTTCCTTTCTTCCTTTAGCAAAGCATATTTTAGTACTTTTGCTTTTGAGCCAAAGATACCATTGTAGACATTATTATGTTAATGCACTGTAGTCCTCATTTGCTTTTTGAGAATGTTACGGCTTAAATGTTTTTCTTAGATTTATTTATTTTTTGTCATGTGTGTGGTGTTTTGCTTACATGTGTGTATACCAGTTGTGTGTCCAGTGCCTGTGGAGATCAGAAGAAGATACCATATCCTCCGGATTTGAAATTATGGCTATTGTGAACCACCATGTGGGTGCTGGAACGTTAACTGGGTCTTCTATAAGAGCATTTGGTGCTCTGTGCCAGTGAGCAAGCTCTTCAGCCCCAAATGTTATTCTTTTTTACCCAGTGCTTTTCCTCTACTTGTCCTCTTCTCACACATGAGTTGTTTTTGTTTTTTGTTTTGTTTTGTTTAAACATAAACTCCTTGGCCTATTATCTCAGGATTTTTGTTAACTAACTTTTATTTTAAATTAACACATAATTCTTGTCAGTGTTAACCACATGGCTTTGTACCTTTTATCAGTGAGGCATTCTCATCTTGCATTCCACAGATGGCTTGTTATTTCTCATTGTTTTATTGTCTTACTATTGCCAGAATTCTGGGGGTTAAAACCTGAAACCCTAACAAGCTATGCTTGGTCACTTGTCTCCAGTAAACAAATAAGAGATAAGTAATAGTAAAACACAAAGGAAAACAAATTATTCTGTGTGGCACTTTGGGAAGAGGAACTAATGGGGTTCTGTTATGGCCAAGTCTATATTTGGGTCCTAAGACAAGGTCCAAGAGGCATGCATAACTCAGCAGTCTTCTTCAAGGTGTGGTCCCACTCATCAACTTGGTTTATTGTTCAGTTGTCAAGGCTATGTAAGATTTCTTTGAAGAAGGCAAGTGCCTCCTCTTCCTGACACAATGATTCAACCTTTCCTTCCTTCAGTCTGGAACTCCTAGGAAATTTTAATTTGGGTTCCATTGTTTCAGTAGTTTGATAGTCAGAGACAGGCATGAGTGTCTGTTTTTAGAATGTCTCTTTTGCTGTGACAGTTATATTACCAGTCTATAAGAAGCTACCTTTAAGACAGGCAGTGATGGTGCAATAATTTAATCCTAAGGATTAAATATATAGGAGGCAGAGACAGGTGGATTTCTGTGAGTTCAAGAATTCCAAGACAACCACGGCAATCCTGTCTCCAAACACCCCCTCCAAAAAGAGATTGCCTGTAGCTTCTTCTCCTAAACTAATTAAATCTCTAATGTACTATTATACATACCCTTTGTTCTCTAAGATATGTGACAAACTTTGACAGTATGTTTTTCCATGTTAAGGACTGTTTTTTTGGTAGTGCATTTCAAACTTTAATGAACATAGGAATCATCTGGAGATCTTTAAACATACAGATTCTTCTTAAGGAGGTCTGGGTGGGTCAAGACTCAGGATTTTCAACAAATTCCTCCTGCTGTTCATGCCTAGGTCACCCTCTGGGGTAGCAAGATCCTTCCTTCCTCTTTTCCTCCCTCCCTCCCTTCTTTCTTTCCTTCGTTCCTTCTTTCAAATTTAATTTTTTAATTTTGTTTTTTTTTGTGGTTTGTTTTTGTTTTGAGATAGACTTTCTCTATGTAACCACCCTGGTTGTTCTGAAACTTTTGTAGACCAGGCTGTCCTCCAACTCAGAGATCCTCCTGCCTCTGTCTCCCGAGTGCCGGGATTAAAGCCGTGTGCTATGATCACCTTACTTAAATAAATTTTTTATTAGAGATTTTTTACAATGTATATTTTTATCATATTTACCTTCACTCCTCCCCTCACCTTCTCCCTGATCCACTTTCCACCTCCCCTCTCCCCCGCTTTTCCCAAGTGGTCGTTCTCCTCTAAAGTAACCCATTGGGTCTATATAGTCATGGGTATGGGGCTACCTGTGGAGCATGACCAGCCTACCAGAGGCTAAATCTCTGAAGGAAATGGACTCTTCCTCCCCCAGAAGCCATCAACTGTTAATATCTCCTTAGTAGGAGTAGAGGCTCATGAGCCCTTTCCCACTCCATAGAGTAGCAGGATACTTGATGACTGATTTCAGGTGAACTTAAATTCTTAAAGGACTTTCAGGTAAGATTCTGTTGGTTTTCTGTAGTCATGATTCTTAGTTTGCCTGTGAGGAAAGAGACATTGAATATAGACGTTCCACATTTACTAACCAGCTTCAGTGTTCTGTTCATCAAGAGTGTTTGCCTATTGTAATTGTCATAATAATCCTATGAGTATTCTTACCATCCTCTAAATGTGGGAACTGGTTCAGGAAGGTTAAATAATGTCTATCAGGTCGCTCAGTTGGTATTTGAAACCAAATTGGCTTGACTGCAAATTCCATGATGATTTTTAGTAAAGTGCTCTGTTGTCCTACCAGGTTATTTCTGTTAAGTCATTCACAGTTCTTTTATTCCATGACAATGGATAATGTGTGTTCAGACACTGAATGTGACAGAGAACAATATACCTACTACACTCTAAAGAAAATGCTAGGGAGAATTAAAATATGTAAATCTTTAGTAGAAATACAGATAAAATTGAAGATAGCATAGTGAATAATTACTTTATTATTTAAATGATTATCCATTGAGATATGCATATATGACCACTTTAGAAGAGCTCAAACAGAAGGTCAATTTAATAATTGTGCATAGTTAATAAAGAACTAAGGGTGTTTATATAAGGTTCTCTACATTGTGAAATATGTTCAAAAAGAAAACCTAAAGAAAGGAGGACAACTGTTGTAAATCAGTAGAAATCTTTTTTATAAATGTTTCTTGAAACCCTGTTGAAGACCTGATTATGTTGTTTTTGTTTTTGTTTTCCAAGACAGGGTTTCTCTGTGTAACCCTGTCTGTCCTGGAACTCACTCTTGTAGACCAGGTTGGCCTTGAACTCAGAGATCTCTGCCTGAGGAGTGCTGGGATTAAAGGTGTACATCACTGCCTCCTGGCTCTGATTATGGTTTTCCATGTCTAAATCTTTGTTTAAATGATTTCTAATACTTGACTCCATGTGTCTTTTCTCCATGTGTTTGTTTTCTTTAACACATGGGCACTGTGAATTGCTGGATTTCACTATGGATAAATATAATTAGTCTATTTACCTTGTCCCTTCTCCACCACACCATCCAAACAATATATATTACCTATCCTCTTAGTTTGTGCATTGGCTTAAAGTATTAAACAAATTAAGAAATTAAAAAAAATCCAAGGCAAGTTGTAGTGATGTACACCTTTGATCCCAACACTCAGGAGGCAGCCTGGTCACTATATACTGAGTTTCAAGCCAGCTAGAGCTACATAGTGAGATCCTGTCTTGAAAAATAAAAACCAGCCAGTTGGTCAATCAATATAGCTGTTTAAAAATGCATTTTAATAACATATGAAACCTTGGTTTAGGAAGCAATGCTTAGGGGGAAAAATCAGTCACATATCTTTGGAATTTTCCTGATCATCATATAGACCAGCATCAAAATGACGCCCCCTGCCCCCCACATAAAATAGTTGATGTAGGAACAATAAGAGGCAATGTGTACAGGCACTGTAAAAGGGTGCCTGTGTGTGTAAATTTATTTACTTCTTAGAGCTTATGAAGTAGGAGCTCCTGCTTTCATAGGTGAAGAAATCAAGACACAGAATAGTTGGGAAACACAACCTAAGACTCTGGCTGTGATCTCCTCCCAACTTCTGTGCCACCTTTCCACGTGATTAGTCACGTGATAGTTAGCATATGGGTCATAGTGATAGATTTCTTTCCTTGTATGCTTTTGCTTGCCTCTTGTTGTTTCCATCACAGGCGCCTGGGATTTGGGCTGCTGGACTTCATTTACTCATGGAAGCCTTGAGGAGTAAACCCTGAGATTTTTTTAAGCAAATCATGGCTCACTCTATTAAGTTTTCTATTCTGTAAGTGGAGATATACTAAGCTTCCAGAACTTTTGTGAGGGTTAATGAATCAGTATTTATGCAAAGGATATTGAGAAATACCACACCTAATTGTGATTTCCTTTGCTTTATTCTCTTTCCTCACCTATGCAGTGATTTAAGAAGGAGAACTGGGGACACAGAAGTCTGGGATTGTTTATTCTAGCTTGCTCCCCCACTTTGAGAACTTTTCCCTTCTCTGCTTCCTCAACCCTGTGGCCTTCTCCAAGTAGCAAATATTCCGGGGTGTGGGGGAGGTCATTGAGTCCCAGCTTTGTTACATGTGGCCACTCTTGGCTGTTACATGGCAGTTAGAATTTATTAGATTACTTTGCTTATGATTCATGTCAGTAATTACCCCAGGGCAGTGCTAGTTCACTGTTTAAGTACAAAAAGGACAAGAGACAACCATAGAATGGTTAAGAAGTATCTTCTGTCCTTTACCTGTGGGATGGAAATATAACTTCTCTAATTTAGAAGATCATTATGGGTCATACAGTCCCGAAATCTCTACGTTCAACTTCTCATTTCTTGGCTAGTATAGTTAGGATAGAGTTCTGGATGTGCAAGCAAAAGAGAAATCTCTTATGAAACATTTATCTTAACTAGGTAGTCTCTGGGGTTTTCCAACAGAGTAAGACAGTTGGGAGTGAGAGGCAATAAAACAAGGCAGTTGTCTCTAAGTCCTTGTAGCTACATTTCTATAAACAGCATAGCTTCTGTTACTTCTCTTTTCTGAACATTTATGCCCTGGCTATACCTCTGGGCCCTACAGTCCAGTCTCTTCAATGTGTGTGTTTATGGCACTTGCATATATGTTGTTTAAATTTACTTAATGGTTTTTAATGTTTCCTAGTTTTGTTTAAAAATGACCAAATATCAGAAGTTGTTTTATTTTATTTTGCTTTCCCTATATTGCTAGAAGTGATAGATGTATAGCTCAGTGAGTAAAGGCGCTCACCTCCAAGGCTTGAGTGTAGTCTCTCATACCCACGTGGTGGAGGAAGAGAGTCAACTTCCACGGGTGTGTGCATGCTCTCCCCACACGCCAGCACAATAAAACAAATCTAATTTAAAAGTTAATAAACAAAACAGTGGTGATGAAATGGAGAACAGAAAATAGGTTTGTTTCTTACTCTTCTGGATTTTTGAAATCATTATTGATAAATATTAGGTGATTTTTTTTAGGTTTTTTTTTTGCTTGTTTGTTTTTTACCTTTCATTAAAATACAACAGAGAAGCTAGGCGTGGTGTATATCTGTAACCTAAGCATTTAAAAGGCTGAGGCAGGAGAGTATTGAGTTTTAGAATAGCCACTGTTATGTAGAACTCAGGGCTGGACATGCAATTGCAAGATAGAATACTTGTTTAACATACCCAAGACCCAAAGTTTGTTTATTATCTAGAGAAAAAAAAATCGTATGAAACAGAATTTCTTTGTAAGATTTTTATTATACTCTTTTATGTTTTCTTTTTTTAAAAAAATCTAACAGATTATTTTTTTTTCTCTCCTGGAACTAGCTCTTATAGACCAGGTTGGTGGAGATCCGCTGCCTCTGCCTCCCGAGTGCTGGGATTAAAGGCATAGGCCACCACCACCCAGCTCAAGTTATTGTTTTTTTAAATTACAATATGTAATTTAAATTACAATACTTTTATTTTGGGAACTGTAATGCTTGGTCATTTTTATTGTTATGCTTTAGCATATTTTAGATAATTTGGGATTTTTTCCTTTTCATATTAAGAAATGCTAGTTTTTAAATTCATTGTTTTTATTTTGATTTTTTTTTCTGTAAGCATTGAAATGAGAGCGTCAGAGAAAGGACTAAGGATAAGAGTCTCTGGATTCATTTGTTCCTGAAAATAGCTTTTGCTTTATCTTTCCGGGTTGGACATTTGTTAGCACTATGTGCTTCTGGAGCAATACCAGGTTCATCTGATTTGTACGTTTAACAAACTCTTCTGAAAGCAAACTCTTCTACAGTTAAATTCAAAAGAAAGATAATGGCTCCATGCTTGTGGAGACTGAAGGTAGCATGGCTTACAAATGTGTTCTCCCTGGCCTTTGCAACTGTCGTTTTTTTTAATTTATTTTTTTAAAAATCTTATTTTTATTTGCTCAGTAGCTATAATTGTACTCAGTTGTATGTGTTTTAGTCTTTTTTGATCCGAAGAAGTCCTGAGCCCAATTTTGAAGCCAGTCATTTTAGCCACCAGCAGAAATGACATGAGTGACGTTAGCCAAGTGGTATAATTTTAGTGCTAAGTGCTAAGCAGCCATTTTTAGTTAAATTGACTCCTTGTTCTGTTCATCAGGTATTATACCTTCCCCCTGAGCAGCCTACAATTTTGTTCAGGGTGAATATTCATATTACACAAAAGTTTCTAAATTTTAAAATACATATTATAGTTTTGAGACAATGATCTTTATGTTTTAAAGTATGAACTAATACTATTGTAAAATTAGTTGTAAAAGTATCTTTTCTTTAAAATATTATTTTGAAGATTATATTGTTTATAATGAGAAGATTTATGAAAGAATCCTTTGGTTTTTACCAAAGGCTTTTAATAGCATGACTTTCCATGTGTAACTTAGACTGTTCCTTCTTTTCTCCCCTCTCCCTTCCCTTTCCTCCTTCATTTTGTTCTTATCCAGCTAACTTCCTTTTCTATACTTGTTTTTTAAAATAATTTTTCTAGTTCAAACTAACAGATTTCTGACCACATACTTCTACTTCCTCTGTCCTCGGGTCTTACAGAACAAGAAAGAAACAAATTCTCATACAAGCACACATTATACAGGACAAACTCTGGGATCTCAAACGTCACGTGGAAAGGAACAATGGAAGTAGAGGGATTAATTCATTTTCCAGGATAAAAATGAAATGAGGGTGTTTTGATGGCTGTAACAGCGTATAATAGACCACGGAACTAAGAACACACACA
Organism: Bramus lutescens; assembly: GCA_001685075.1. Lineage (NCBI taxonomy): Eukaryota > Metazoa > Chordata > Mammalia > Rodentia > Cricetidae > Bramus > Bramus lutescens. The sequence goes on from LOEQ01003327.1 coordinate 110,294, forward strand.
GCAGAGTGCTTTTAGCACTATGGGACCTTTAGCTTCTAAGCAAATATAAGAGTTGTCAATAACTGGAAGAAATTTCTCGAGTACAAGCCGGCATTTATCATATTATCTGGGAGTCTTGTAAAAACACAGATTATGGATTGTTGGGCAGAACCCTAAAGTTTTCTGGTTGAAGTTCAAAAATTTTTTTTTTCCCCATGTTTCTAGATATTGCTGTTAGTGGTCTGAGAACAATGAAGTCCTTGGTCCCTTGCCCCAGGGAGCCATGCCAGTCCCTCGGGAGCTTTAAAGTGCACTTGCCCCCTGTGCTGGTAAATCAGAAGTGTGCAGAATTTGGGCTGAAGCCTAGTTCTATTGTGCAGTGCATAATCTACACAAATATAAATTGTTCTAATCCAACTGTGGGAAATGTCCTTATAAATCCATTGCAAATCATGAGTTTGATACCTTTAACCCAAAAAGTAACTTGTTTGGTCTGTCATTAAGTGGCTACTGGGACGCTTGTGACTCTGCTGTTACCTAGTATTGAAGAGATATCATGGGACATGTTCCTGACCTGAGAAAAGATAAAAATTCAGTTTGAAGTATGGTTTCTATGTAATGCATACTTTATTCATGCTATTGTAAAGAAAACAGTAAGCCAAGCCATTAGAAATCAGGGACCATCTATATATGCCTAGCCAGCCCACATTCAGATTTTGTATACACATAAACAGCCAGACCTGCAGTTCCCTATTGATGTCAAAGAGAGAATCAGAGTAGGATCAGTTACTAGGGATGTAGAGATAATTTTTCTTGGAGAGAAACACAAGAAGCACTTGTACTATTGGATTAGGTTACATTGCTTCTTATCTTGATACCAAGGCATACTTGGTCCATTTTTTCTTTTTTCTTCTCTTCAGTAAATGTCAGGGGGAAAAAATCAAAGAAAGAATATAATAAAAATAATGGAATAAAATTTTCCAAAGCTAATAAGAATATGGAAGCTTTAGAAACAGAAAAGTCCCACTTGGTGTGCTAAGCAAGATGAGGAGTATACATTTGGTCAAAAATCAGTTAAAACCAAGTGGTGGTGGTGCATGCCTTTGATCTGAGCACTTGGGAGGCAGAGGCAGGTGGATCTTTGTGAGTTCGAGGCCAGCCTAATCTACAGAGTGAGTACCAGGACAGCCAGGACTACCCAGAAAACCCCTGACTCGAAAAACAAAGCAGGACACAGAAGAAAATGACTGACAACCTGCCAATATAGGTGGAACTGTCTTTGAAATTTCCTGCTTCATGGAAAAGTCTGCTGGATACCATGGACCAGTGGGCTAAAGATGGATGCCCCAATGAACAGAAAAAACGTGACTGTCCAGGCAGAGAGATGTCTCTGTCAATTCTAGAGTTTTGGAAGTTACTTACAATGTACTTCCTGTTTACTTAGGTAACATTATATCCTTCAGGAGTCTTTGATGGAGTTGAAGAATTTATAGTTATAGTTTTCCTTAGTTA
>LOEQ01003327.1:111839-127460 GCA_001685075.1 Bramus lutescens
TGTTATATGTAATTTTACTATGTTAAAGTTAAAGCCTTCCTTTTTATTTAAACACAAAAGGGGAAATGGTGTGGGAGGTCCTTCTGTCTATGTGTTGCTTTTATTGGTTAATGAATAAAGAAACTGTCTTGGCCTGTTGATAGGACAGAGCTTAGGTAGGCAGGGAAAACTGGACTGAATGCTGAGAGAAGGAAGGCGGGGGTGGGGGGGGAGATGCCATGGAGCTGCCAGCGGAGATAGATGTGCTTAAACTTTACTGGTAGGCCACGGCATCGTGGTGATATACAGATTAATAATAGAAATGGGTTAAATTAACATGTAAGAGTTAGCCAATAAGAAGCTAGAGCTAATGGGTCAGTGATTTAATTAATATAGTTTCTGTGTGGCTATTTTGGTTCTGGGCAGCCAGGACGAACAAGTGACCTCCTCCAACAAATAAAAATAAAAAATAAAATCAGAGTTAAGTGTATGAGAAAGTTAAAAATTAATTATTTGTGGAAAATGAAATGCAGATCATCACTGCAATTTTCATCAAGAGTACTACATATTTGATAGTCTAGTATTCTTTATCATACACGAGGACAGTTTTCAGACATAAAAGGACTTGGGGAGCGTACTTTTTGTGTATCTTTTTTTGACATGAAGTTACTAGAGAATATACTTTAGAAAAATGAGAAAGAGACCCAAAGAAGAGGATATTCTGGACCTTAAGAAAAGTGAAACTGTCATAGTTTAGGAAAAAGAAAGGATGTAGTGAGTCTAGGAAATAAATGATCCAGGTGAGAACAAGGCAGTAAACATGAGGGATGTGCACATTACACAGGAACAGTCTCACTCTCTGCCTTTAAGAGGGTTCCAGGGACCCAGCTTAGGTGTAAAAGCATGGCAAACTTTTTAACCCAACTAACCAACATGCAGCCCTTAAAATGTTTGCTTATTTGTTTGTTTTAAGCAGTTGTTTGACCTTACCTAGACGGTAAAGATTTAACAAGTACAGTGTAAAACTGATGAATCAAACAGTAAGAGTTAAGGTTGTAACTGCTAGAATTCAATTCTTGAGCTGGAAAGATGGCTAATAAGACCACTGACTGCCTCTTCCAAAGGTCCTGAGTTCAAGTCCCAGCAACCACATGGTAGCTTATAATCATCTATAATGAGATTTGGCACCCTCTTCTGGCATGCAGGTAGAACACTATATATGTAATAAATAAATCTTAAAGTAAAAAAGAGGGAAATATTTTAAAAAATTAAATTCTTATGTTAGTATCATATTGACCAAAGAAAATCTGACTTTGTTTTTTGAGACTTTAGACAGTTAGTTAAGTGTGCCACCACTGGGAGGGAACAAGGCAAACTTTGTTTTTCTGTGCGCGTGTGTGCGCACAAATAGGGTATTTATTAGAACAACATAAATAAATACTCAGTGTAGGTACTACATAAACAAATGGATAAATAGTTAAATAAAATAGAATGAGAACCCTGTCTTGAAAAACAAAAACAATCTTACAAAACTTTTGATTCATGTATGCTGTTCACACAAGAAAATAAAAACTCCACTGATCTTACTACTAACAGTTATTTGATCTTTCTAGTATTTCAAAGACTCATACTTTGAGATATCCCTTAGAGTTTCCTCATTTTCCTTGAGTCAGGAAAGTTCGGGATCCTTTCCTCTTGACCTGTAGACTGCTAGCTGCCTTTCAATGTAACAATGTATATTTAAGACTGCTAATGGATTTATTTCCTTTAGGGTGATTCGGACTACAGGACCCTCATGTCAACTGAAGTAAACTAGTTCACAGCATATTTGTACATATGCATATATGTAACATACACATACTTCTCTTAAGATATGCTTAATTTCTTCACCAGTTTGTTTCTTGTTAAAGGTTTATTTTCCCTTAGTCTCACCTATTGAAAACTCTGAGTTTCTAAAGAAAACCTCTACATACTATTTATTTATTTATTACATGGACTTGCATAAGATAGAAAATGATTACACTTTGTCTGAAATCATTACAGCCTAAACTCAGAAAAAAAGTAAATTTATGTATCACAAAAAAGCTGTCCATACCATACTCAAACTTCAAAAATTAAGGTGTTTTTTACCATATAGGCTGAATGCAGAATTCATTTACATATCATTTTTCTAAAATGAAGACTTTTTCAATTAACTTTGGAAATGCCGAATTGGGAGAAGGTATGTTGAAAACTGAAAGTTTTTATGTAGCTGATACTTTTCTCTAAATCTAGCTGAAAGCCATGCCTTTTCATGTTTTGTTAAAACAAAAATATAGCTGTGTTTAGTTAGGTCTAGGTTTGTTGCTTTCTATGTAAGGAGCCATATCCTTACTTAATACATTTCATGTTAATGTTTTTTTCCACTTGAAATAACATTTTCATTCACTTAATATTTGAAATATTTTGGTTATTTATTATTTTCTGAAAAGTCTGCACTTCAGTGTCCTGATGATTCCTGGACCAACATTACTTAAAGAACAAGTTTTTGTTGTACTTTCAAATTAAGTATCTGGCAACATTTTACTCCTTAAAATAATTTACCTAGCAAGGTCACACATTTTATTAGTTTCCTTAATTTAAATTTTAATAGTATATATTATTTTAAAGTTGGTTGTTGCAGCGAGAATATAAATCAAAATAGTAATTTCAAGATATACTGTATAGTTAGACAGTATTTTATGAATTGCCTACAAAGACAAAAATGTCACGCAGAGGACTACAGTAACTCTCTGAGGGAAATACTCTTAAAAAGGTTTGACTATTTCAACTTAGCTTTCTTTGTTGTTTGCAGTTTATGGCATGATAAGTACTTTTAATCTAAAATGAAATAGAAGTGAAATATATTTAGCAAACTATTACTTAAACATCTAATGGGTTCTGTATAAATTAACAAATTTTGAATTAAATCATTTCGTGTAGTACAAAATTTTAAAAGTTCAGATATCACATTATTTAAATCATAATTGCTTTTAGACTAACTTTAGAGATTTTTTTTTAATAAGGAAAAACACATTAAAGTGGTTCAAGAACATGGAGTGCATACAAGAATAGAATATATTTTAATGTTTAACACATTAGACACAAACTTTCTTTAAAAACATGTAACCGTCCATATGTTACTTTTCTTTTGGAGCTGAAGAAATAGTTTCCACGAGTACAGTTTTCACAGTTGAACACGGAGCAGTCCCAGTGGTTTAGGCAGGCAGTTTATATTGCAGATTCACTATCCAATATCTTACTTTTTAGGGTTTGTAGGTTGTGTTGGATAAAATTCTCGGTGCCCTGAACTTCAGAGAACCTGGAGTCACTTCTTCTAAGAGACCAGTTTTTCATTTTTATTGAATTCTGGATTGTGTCTGAAGTGAAGTAGTAAACAATGGGGTCAAAGCAGCAGTTGGAAACAGCAATGCAGAGAGTGATTGGGTACATTGTCCTCACTGCTGCTGCCACAGAGCAGTTAACGAAAGTCTGCGTTCTCATGAGAGAGTAGAAAAGAAGATTGATGTTATAGGGCACAAAGCAGAAGCAGAATATAACCAAGTGTACAAAAATCATTTTTAAAACTTTAGTTTTGTTCATTTTGCTTCTACTTAATGTAACAGGTTTATTTAAAGTTCTTAGCACCATACTAGAACAAGTTACGTTCAATATTAAGGGGATAAAAAAACCCACTATTTCAATGAAAATCACAATCCTGGAGAGATAAGTTTTCCATGTGGCTGCTGGAAAGTTCTCAAAGCAGGCTTCTGAGGTATTGTTACCCTGAGAGTGGGTGGACTGAAAGAAAACTGCTGGTGCACTTCCTCCCATCACTGTGAACCACACAGCAATGCAAACAATCTTTGCATTTCGTTTAGTTCTTAAAGTCTTCGACTTAAATGGGTAGACGATTGCCAGAAATCGATCTACACTGATACAGGTTAAGAACAGAATGCTTCCATACATGTTGGTGTAAAACAGCATTACTGAAACCTTACAGAGAAGATCTCCAAATGGCCAATTCCGAGTTGCAAAGTAAAAAATCCGAAATGGTAAAGTAAAGACGAAAAGCAAATCTGACATTGCCAGATTAATCATGTACGTTGTAGTTTCATTTCTCACTTTGAGGGCACAGATGAAAATGTATATCGCAACACAATTGGATATCAGGCCAAGCACAAACACCATGCTGAACATGCACCCATACAAAGAGTACTTAAAGGAGTCATCGTAAGGGCAGTGGGAGCCATTGGAGCTTACCATTGTCAGGCAGTGCAGCTCACAGCCAGTCCTTTGTCTGCAGCAGTCGGCTTTGCGATTCAGACGTGGGCGCAGCAACAGCCAGTTGGTTTTCAAATTATTTGCTTCTTTTTGTCTTCTTATAAATATTTTCTTCTCTGAAGTCTTCAAAGGAAACATGAAATATGTTGCTTAATAGTTTCTAGTAGATTCTTCAGGAGAATAGTCTCATTTTCTGGTCTCCAGAAAATCCATGAGTCCAGAACTTAGTTAACTGACAGAAAAAGCACTCAAGGAAGCCAACCCATAAAGCCACAAACGATAGGAAAAGCTGTGTTTCACGTTGGACGCAACCAGTCCTCGTGTAAACTTGTACTTCAGTCGTCAAGGTTAAAATGTCTTCATGTTCAGAATGTTTATGCAACAGTTACCAGTCTTACTTCAGAGTCTTAATAGTCCCAGTCCGTCGTCTTCTGGCACCACTTCCTTCTTCTTAGTCTCGGTTTTGGTACTTTGGTATTGGTTCCAGGTGGCGATAGGCAGTCTTTTAAAGATTTCCAAATGAATTCCTAAGCATGTTAGCTCTTGCTGAAGGAGGCCTTTCCGAGCTTGCCAGCTGTATTGTGAGATGGGCTGTCTCTGAAGTGAGCAAGGAAAGGCTTTCTAGATTTGTAATATGACATCACAGGAAGAAGAGGCTGGGTTTCGACAAAGGAAGCCTTCAACCCAGTTGTTTGCAGTTCCTTTAATCTGATAATGTGTGAGCTGGGAATATACCTAGGAGGCTTGCAAATGGTCATTGGCTGTCCAGCTGAGCTAAGCATTAACTCTTTTTATGCTGAAATGCCTTCTGGGGATTCTGGCAAGCTCTCCAAAGTGGTTTGCTTTGTTTTAGTTAGTTATAACTAAGAAAGAGAAAAAAAATTATATATATAAAAATTTAAGGCAGCTTCTTTGGATGTTTCCTTCTTAAAGAAATAAAATGCAGATGGGTGCATATTTATAAATTGAAATCTTAGTGCTATGAGTGGACATTTTAAAAAAGGCAAGACCTTAAGAGTTTATATATAAAAAGGATTTGGTTGAGGGACCGGCAGTTCTGGCATTCTTGGCTTCTGGTTTTTGTTTTGTTTTTTAAATTATTTGTTAAGATTTAACTTAAGTGGCATGATGGTGAATAGCTTTAATCCTGCACCTTTTTAGTTATTGATAAAACTGTTCAAACATTTTTCTTTGAAACTGATATTCTAGAGTTATTTTTAATACATCAAAGAATACATTAAGAATGTTTATTTTTCCTGGGAGATTGTAGCTCAGTGGTAAGAAAAGTTGGTGCAGTATTACTCTTATTTGCTCATGACTTAATATAAGCATAATGGGAAAGTAGTTTCTAAAAAGGTCTTTTCCCCCTCTTAAATTGATTGAAATAATTTATAGAGAATTAAAGATCTGCTGCTTACCTAAATTTAAGTTCATGATTTTAATTTTCCTCATCTCTTCCTTTAGCTTCTTTCGCATGTTAACTGTGTGTTGGGATATATTTCAGTTCTTACTTTAATTCCTAAACTTGGTTCTTGTTAGAGCTGAAACTCTTCATTTGTGGTCAGTTAAGGTAGTTAAGGTCAAGTTTCTCTACACATGCCTTAGTTTAAATATTAAAGTGTAATCATGCGTTCTGCGTCTTTTAATTCACATTACTCTAAAACTTAACAACTTTTGATGGTGAATTATAATCTGTTTTGATTAGGAATTCACCTATGATGAAATAGTGGAAGATTACTTACATCCAGGAGAGATTGAAGGTCTGAATTTCTTTGTATTGCTTTTGGTGTGGAAAGCAGATATATGTGTGTGTTCACATTAGAAGGCAGATAGGAACTTTGAGTGCTGTAATGAACAAAGAGCAATTAATAACATTTTCTTCTCAGTGGATAAAATTTTTCTGTTAATAGCTCTTTAGGAAAGATATAAAATGAGTGGTCTACTTTTAAGTTTCCTTATTGTCATTTTTATATAATATATACAACTGTGTGTCCTGGTGCTATTCACTTTTACTTTCATTTTGAAAGTGGTACTTTCTCATTTAAAATATGAACATATATTAGTTCTGTACTGGAGTATCCTTCCACATATTATTCCTGTTTCTTAACTGTTATTCATTAAACTGTTCATTTATATATTTTTTCATATTTTAATAATTGATGCTTAAAATACATATCTACTACCAATTAGGCTTTTATTATTATCAATAATATATGTTTCTATTTCAGATTTTTGACAAATCTTTACTCTTAATAAAAATTGAAGTGTTTGCTGATGAATGGATTATCATTCTTCAGAATCTAAATTTATCACAAAGTCAGGATGTTGGTGCTCTGCCCTGCCACTCATTTTGTTATTCTTTTCCCTTTGAGCCAGCATCTTTCACTGAACCTGGAGTTAGCCTTGCAGACAGCCATCCCTAGTGATCCTCCTGTCTGCCCTACATCCCTCTGGAGTTAATAGCACAGCCACAACCTGCTTGCACACCTGACACCCAGTGAATCATTTCACCAGCCCAGCCATTCTTTTTGGTTCTTTTTCATGCTGCTTATTTCTGGTTTTGCTAGGAGTATCAATTTTGTGTTGTTCCTTCATTTTCACTGCCACAGTTATAAATATACTTAGGCACATTTACCTATATGATTATGTTTTACCTCTTATTTCTAGTCTTACTGTCTTTCAGTTACCTCCTACCATCCTGTTACAGATCAACTTAATGAATCAAGTAAAATTATTTTTTCTCTTGTTTCTAAGAAGAATTTAAAGGAAATTATAATATTTAAAATAATTATAATGGGGCTGGAGAGGTGGCTCAGTTGTTAAGAGCATGTGTTATTCTTGCAGTGAACTCAGGACCACCAGTGCCCACATGGGATGATTTACTCACAACTCCAATTTGAAAAATCCAACAGCCTCTTCTGACTGCATCAGGAATGAACAATATGATATACCCCCAACACACACACACACACACACACACACACTGGCACTCATACACAAAAACTAAATAAATAAGTCTGTAAAATATCCTGTAAACTGTTTTTTAAGATGTTGTAATATGTAGATAACTTAGTAAAAAACAGTTGTAAAAGAAAGTCAATGTAAAAGAGTTAATAATTTGCTGAGAGTGGTGATGCATGCCTTTAATCCTTGTACTCAGGAGTTTTAGGACAGCCTGACAATCATACTAAGTTCTATGCTAGTCATATCGACACAGTGAAATCCTGTCTCAAAAAAGAATTAGGTAGAGGTGCTGGAGAGATGGCTCAGCAGTTAAGAGCTCTTCCTGTTCTTCCAGTTTCCAGGTTTTATTGTCAACACCCACATGGCAGCTTACTGTATGTATGCTTAATGTCTGTAACTCCAGTTCCAAGGGATCCTTTTCTGACTCTGTAGGCATTGCATGCACTTAATGCATAGATAGATATACATCGAGGCAAAACACCCATACACAAGTAGAAAAAACTTTTTTTAGGATGTGGAGCTCTACCTTGAACATGCTTGAGGCCCTGGGCTCAGTTGCCAATATCCCAGAAAATGATAAAATGAAATTCTGAAAATGTTAGAAGTATGAGCAATACTGTTCTAAACTAATTTATTTTAAAAAAATATTCAGTTTAAATGTAATAAATGTTAACTAAAATAAATTTTATATAATGCACTTATTTGTACAGTAGTAAAATAATGAAAACCATATGGCAGTCTAAGATAAAAGAAGAAGGTATGTGAAATAATATTAGAGAAGTCGGTGAAAAGAATCTGATACATTTTATTTTAAAAATTATGTGTTGCCCTTATGTAATAAATACAACTATGAGAGTATCCAGGAAAAGTTCCCTTTTGATTCTGAAATTAATCTGCACATGTGTACCCATACGTGTGTTTTCTGTTGACAGAAATACTTCATTGTGAAAGGACATTTCTTGTCAGCTTTGTTTTAGGACAAGCACCAAATGTCTAATTGTAATTCTGGCTAAATGTATTACCATTTGGTAGATTTTATAAATACACACACGCACACACACACACACGCGTGCACACACACACACACACACACACGGTTCAATGATGGATTAAGCTTAACATTTTAGTGCAGAGGATCTACTTCTGGTGACCTTGAAATCTCTTAAGCCTTTTTATATGCTGTTCCTTGGGTACTGGTTTCATCATAGCCTGAGACTGAAACACTGTGGCTCAAAATACATAAGAAACACTGATCTGAAGAAGGGATCAGCAAATAATCTCTGAAATATTTAAAGGTCTTTTTCTTTATACAAAATCTGGAAGGAATCTAGACTTGTCGGTTACTAGCATAGATTCTTTGTGCGTGAATAGGAAATTGTGCTGTAGTATATAAAATAATGGCTGCTCATATCTTTTTCTAAGTGGGAAAGTATGAAAGTTTGCAGAGAACACCAGCAGGGAATGCAGGCACTTCCTGTACTGTCACTTCATTCCAGTGGGGAATCTGGTTCCTTGGCTGTAAAAGAAAGGAATTAGGCTGTACAAAGTTCCCTTCCTGCTTCCTATTTGGTCCGGATTCTTTGAATTCTTTGGATGTTTAAGGTGTCACATTGAGCCTTCACTCTTGAGTATCAGTGAATCAATTTTTTACCTTTAACGTTTAAGAATTTGTAATTTTGAAACTAGTTTGGACAAGAAATATGTGCCACAAATGAGCAGGAGGGAGAACTATGTGGAGAGCGCTTGTAATCCTAGCCAGCTAATTTAGTGAGTTCCTGGTGGAAACAGAGATAGCAGAAAGGGCCCAGGCCTTTAAGAAGATGGATGACCCCTCTGGCCCCACCACAGGTACTGTGAGACCATGAGGTCTCTGAGTGAGAACAAAAGCCAGTTCTGGTGGCTCGTGTCTATAATTACAGCATTCCATAGGCAAAGGTAGGAAGATGGAATGCTTGAAACGAACCTGGGCTACATAATGAGTTCAGGAGCTACACAGCTGTCTTAAAACACAAATGAACATCTCCAACTGCAGGTCTTGAAGGCTAGAGCTAGTGTTCACAATAATTAGTCCTGGTGTAATTTTATTAATATAGTCCTAATATCCTTCACATACACAAAATTTTTACTCTTTAAGGACTTGATAATCTGTTCCCACCCTAAATTTCTATAAGAACAGTACAGAGAATGCCTTGAGACATAGGGTTTATTTTGATAATGAAATCTTTGGGGGTGGGGGGTCGAGACAGGTTTTCTCTGTAGCTTTGGAGCCTGTCCTGGAACTAGCTCTTGTAGACCAGGCTGGCCTTGAACTCACAGAGATTCGCCTGCCTCTGCCTTTTGAGTGCTGGGATTAAAGGTGTGAGCCATGCCACTACTGCCCCCAGCTGATAATAAAATCTTTAAACACTGACAAAGAGGGTTGCTGATTTTAAAGTTATTTCATTTACTTTGGAAGAAGTAAGAAGTAGTGGAAAGACCAATTAAACTAGGTTCTTAGTGATCTGATTTTAATCTTTATCACTAAAAAATTGACCTTTTTCAAGTCATTTAACTTCTCTGTTATATTTGTAAAAAGACATGGATTAGATCTCTAAAATCTTTTTCAGTTCTTTCTGTTTTAAATTTTTTAAAAAATGCCACCGAAGAAACTAGAATTTGGAGTTATGATTGTTTTAGGATTAGGCAGGGGACAGATGGTGGAGGATCACAAAGTTGGGACTAAGACTGAGCCCTCTCTATATGTCCTTAGACCTATTCCTTATGCATGTATGTTAAGTGAAAAAGGGTAGGTCTGTATATGCATAGTGAAAAGAACTCTCATCTTGAGATATAAAGATGTTTTTGTTCCTAAACTTGGACTTTACCTCGGGCAAAAATCTATCCTAACCATGCCCTTCTGACTTTATAGATGGTTTTCAGAACAAAATGGAACGAAAAATTTTGGTTGTAAAATGCAAACAAACAAACCAAAAACCTAGTTAGATGTAGTACCTGCCAGTTTCCTGAACTTTCAGATACTAGTTGAGTTGTAAGATGAACTAGGACAGTGTGCTTTGCTTCATTACATTTTATTGAACAGATAATTCCTGTGCTAGATGCATGCCAGAAGAGGGAATGATCCTAAGTAATACCATGTACATACTTTATTAATATTGATCATGGGCAGCAGAAGCCAATCTTGTAGTAGACAGAGGTTTGCCTTAGGAGAAAGACTTGTTTATTTGAGTTAGTTATTGAGTACCTTACACATTGGGTTAATTCTAGACTCCTTTAATGTTGTAATAGAACTTCATCCTCAAACCCAAGAGTAGTCTGCTCAGGCATACTCCCACCTCTGTAATTCCAATTGCGTCAGTCATTCAAGCACAGCTGAAGAAGAGTGACTTCTTCATAAGTATGTGAGAATCAGATTCTTCGGTCACGGTTGTTTATTGCCAGAGCTGGAACTGCAATCCTAGTTTCTTGGCATAACTCAAGTTGTAATGATAAAGTAAGTGTCAGAAAAGGTTCCTTTGGCTAGCTGGCCAAGGTGAGCCACTAAGAAGTCACATGGTAGCAACTAGCAACGATCTGATAATGCAAGAGGTTTATTGGAGGGGGGGGAAGAGAGAAAGGCCTTGTCAGGTGGGGCATGAGATAGTCAGACTGAGAGACTGAGAGCGATACTGGTGGCTGGGACCTTTAAGGGTGCTTGTGTCACCGCGCAGCTCTTCTCATAGCATTGCAACAGTGGAAATGCCTCATGCCTAGCGGTGGGGTGAGTGTTGACATGCTGCCGGCGCCAAAAGGCAGGCCAGTGGGGCATCAGATCCACAACACCACTGTTTCATGTAGCTTCCAATCTTTTTTTCCTGATAGAATATTAGAAATTTAGATTAAAGCTTAGGTAAATATTAAGCAAAGAACTTTGTTTTTATGTTTGAATTATATATAAGCTTTTTGAAATCTTAACATAACTGAAATTTAACTGATATTTCTGGGCATGTGGCATAAACCTTTAATTCCAGCTTTCGGGAGGCAAAGTCAGTGATTTCTGAATTCAAATCTAGCCTGGTCTACAGAGTTTCAGGACAGCAAGGGCTACACAGAGAAACCCATCTCAAAAAACCGAGAGAGAGAGAGAGAGAGAGACAGAGACAGAGACAGAGGGAGAGAGACAGAGACAGAGACAGAGAGAGACAGAGAGAGAGAGATGGCTCAGCATTTAAGAGCACGTGTTGTCCTTCCAGAGGATTGGGTTCTGGGTTCTACTTATAAAGCACACATGATGACTTATAGCCATCTGGAACTCAAGTTCCAGAAATCCAGTGGTATCTTCTGACCTCTGAGCACACTAAACATGGATGAGGTACATCTATATACATGCAGGCAAAACACTCATTCATAAAATAAGGTGAATAAATGTAATAAAAAAAAGAGAAAACTAGACTAGAGAGATGGCTCATTCATTGGCTCAGAGCACCAACTGCTTTTCCAGAGGACCCAGGATTGATTCTAGCACCCACATGGCAATTTGTAACCATCTGTAACTCCAGTTCCAGAAATACAGTGACCTCTTCTGGCTCTGTGGGCCCCAGGCATGCACATGGTGTACAGATACAAGATACACGTGCAAGCAAAACAACACCCATACACAGAAAATAATAATAAAAAATTAAAGACTATACAAAAGTTTGGGGAAGGGGTATACAATTTAGAAATAAAAGTGTGGTCTAGTATAGAGGAGTGGTGGAGCTCTTGCTTTGCCAGGTTGGAAGCCTAGATCAGATCTTCACTAAAAGGATGGAGAGATGGCTGAACAGTTAAGAGCTCTTGCTGCTCTTCTAAAAGATCCTAGTTCAATTCCCAGCATCCACATCAGGTGGCTCATAACTGCTTGTAACTCCAGTTCCAGGGATCTGGTACCTTCTTCTGACCTCTGTGAGCACATATACTCACATATAAATAAAAATAAAATTTACAAAAAAAGAAAATAAGTAAAAATAAGGCACTAAAAGATAAGTGTTACATAAAGTGTGAAGATTTTAATGAAAATATACAGCTTTAACTGGATAATTTTGATTCTGTGTTACATGCAGTGGAAAGAAAATAATATTATCCTATTGTAGTTCATGTAATATTTAAATAGAACTTTTTCTTTTTAATTGTTTTTAAGATTATAATATAATTATGTCATTTTCCCCTTTCCCTTTCCTCCTTCCAAGCCCTTCCATGTTAGAGTATTTCCTTATAGAAATAGGTTAGAATCAATTAGCAAAATTAGTCCTTTTAAAGCAACAAAAACAAGAGGCTCTGAATAAACATGTCACTTTATCCTTAACTTAAAAGTAGCTTTTAGTATTCAAATTTAAACATTTTTATCTTTAAAAATTTTTTCCTTCTAAACCAAAGTGACTATTATATTTTTAAATAGATAACAGTATTTTTAAAATAGATAACAGATATTTTAAAGATCTAATTATATGAACATTATTCTAGCTATAAGTATAACCAGAAACATAATTTGACTTTAGGCATTTGGGCTGTTAATCTGCTTAGACCCAGGGAAGGAGACTGGCTCATTTCAGACAGGCACACTCAACCGTCTGGGCTACTGGTGAGGCTCCAAGTCTGGTCATCCAACCCCAGCAAAAGTTCCATGGTCTTTTTTTATTAGTTTGCCACTGCAGTTGCTTTAATCAACAGATTCTAATTCTTGGGAAATGTGAGGGTTTACTGTCAATACCAGATGTTGCCAGCCTTGCCTCAGAAAGGTTGAAAACAAAAGAACGGAAGGAGAGTGAGCTGAGCGGAAGGATGGGCTCTATAGGAGCCCCAGTCAGAGCCCAGCCTTTTGTTGTTGTTGATTTAGTTAAACAGAAGTGGGCCCTTTTGACCTTACCATTAAAGGTTTCTGGATTGTTGTCTCGATTACAAACCTAGGAAAACAGGACATGCACATAAAATATCTTTCCTGTTGGGTTCAGGATATTGTTCAGTGGCCAAGGCCCTAGGTTTGCTCCCCAGCACCACAAAATAGAAAAACAAACAAAGAAAAAATACCTTTCCTTCTTATGTTATCTTCTTCTATTCACTGATTCTGTTGATTCATACATGCAGGAAAAATGCTAATATACATAAAATAATCTAAATTAATCTTATAGTAGGGAAAAAAGCAAGGCCTACTCTATGCAGACCATAGGAAGCCAGCTTTAAATACAAAGACTAAAACGTGCTTTTAAAAAAAAGTGAGTCAAGTTTAGAAGCCTAAAGGAAATCAAGGATTACTAAGGATGATTTCCATATCTGTAGAGAGATAAGAGATGGGTGGTTGGTAGCATAGCTATCCTAACAGTACTGGGCAGAATCAAAGCTGACTAATGGTGAAGAGAGTGAGTGTTCTTGTTCATGTGCTATAGTTGAGACATTTGTCATATATTCACATGGGACTCTTTAGGATCCAGTTGGAAGTGTGGACTTGCAGTGAAAGAATACTTTGGTCCTAAATATCTATTTGGAAATATATAGATGTAGGTAAACTCACGACAATAACTCTAGCAGCATATTGGCAAAGTATCTAGAGGGATATCACTATTAAAGGACTGGAGAAATAAATGGGAAAGAGCTCGCAGAAAGGCCAAGGCCAGAGTTTTCTATTTTCTATCCTAGTTTCCTTTTGTGAGGCAAAACAGTGGCTTCAGATAGTACAAAAACATTTCCTGTAATGTAGATCCAATAATATTCCTTAAAACACCAGCACACAATAGCAGTTCCTGCTGTTGCTTCCCCATTGTTAGTTTTTCTACCAGCACTGGAGACTTCCCTTCTCCTTCGGCAATCAGAATCTCTTTTAGGAGCACTGTGTCTGAATAGTCTTGACATTTTTTGATCTCAGGAGAAGGTTGTGCTTGCTTTAGAAGTACATACTAGTTATGGAAGGTCATTTAGAATAAACTTACAGCTTCTACTTTTCTGACAGTATTGTTTATTTGATGAGATTCATAGTAATCTTACTGACAAAAGTGAGAGTCTGGTTTCCTTCACAGGAGCAGTTACCAAAGCAGCAAATATGTCGAGAACAATTACACTGACAGTTAGTTTAAGCAGATAAGTATTGTCATGAGGCAGCTTGCCTGAGTGCTGGTGGCAGCAGTGCTACAGAGAAAAATACCAGTATTTTACTTGCAGAAGTGTGCCATTGCATCTCTTCTTCATAGTGGCCTTAAAAATCAAGTTTTGGCTGTATTAGTTATTGATTGAGGTATTAGTTTTCTATTGGCAATTAAAACAATAAATGTTTATTATCATGAATTTCTGAAGGTCAGGAAGCACCATAGATATGTGATTTTGGCTCATATTTTCTCATGAGAGATCTTGAAGTTGTCAACCAGCTTTACAGTCAGCTTAAGGCTTTACTGATTGGCTTCAAAGTTTACTCCCATGACTGTTGATATGGCCTACCCATAGCTGTTTGTTACATGGCAGCTGGTTTCCCGCCTCAGAAGCAAGATCTCTCCTAAGATGGAAACTGCCAGTCTTTAATAAGCTAACCTCAGACGTCTCATGCTTTCACTTTTGACATATCCCTTGGTGACACAGACTAATCCTGGCACAGTTTAGGGGTAGGTGGTCTGTATAATACACAAGCATGTAAAGAATCACTGTTAGAAGTTATTGGATGATCCTGGACGCAGGTTATGAAGATTGCATGCTGTGTCTGCTAGAAAGCGAATTCTGTCATCGGCTCTCTTATTTGTGACTTGCCGTATTTAACTTATTCTATTCTGCAGTCATATTACTAATGTTACTGATAGAAGATTTTACTGATGTAAAACTATTACTGAGTGTTCATGATATCAGATCCTGGGATTTTATTTGGAAGATTCTATCAAAGTCTTATCTAGAACTTGTTAGTCACCTCCTTAGATATCCTCAAGTAAGTTTATCATTTCTTGTTTCCTTGTTACACAGTTTGTATTTTAGTTTTGTGGATCTAATAATTGCTTTCTTAAGGGCTTATGTGCCATTTAAGCACTTTACATGTATCATCTTGTTTGTTACAGCCTTGCTATGGTTTGACTGTTTAGAATCTTGGTTCTCAATGTGCTGATGTAGTTGTCATGAGACCTTTTAGCTAGAAGCGTGTTACAACAAGAGAGCCAGGCCCCTCTTAGTGCTCTAACTTCCTGTCTTACCATCTAATTACTCCATCTTTCATATGATTCCCTCTACCCTGAGGTGACACAGGCAGGGAGGGTCTCAACAGAACCTGCACCGTAATGTTTACACAGTTGTAGTAATAAGGGGAGCGGGCCTGCTTTTTGTCCGGTCCAGCTCCCGCACGGCTAGCTTATACCCTGAAATAACAACACACATATTGTATTCATTTAAGCACTG
>LOEQ01003328.1:0-21261 GCA_001685075.1 Bramus lutescens
TTATTGTATAAGATTGTTTTGTCTATTCTGGGTTTTTTGTTTTTCCATATAAAGCTGATTATTGTTTTCTCAAGGACTGTGAAGAATTTTGTTGGGTGTGGTGGTTTCTCAGGAAATTCTGGATCAACCTACACCAGGATCCAGCAATACTACTCCTGGGAATATACCCAATAGATGCTCAATCATACTACAAATGCATTTGTTCAACTATGTTCATAGCAGCATTATTTGTAATAGCCAGAACATGGAAACAACCTAGATGCCCCTAAATGGAAGAATGGATAAAGAAAGTGTGGAATAAAAATGCATTAGAGCACTAGGGGGAGGGAAATGGGAAGAGGGGAGGAGGTGGAAATTTTTTAATTAAAAAATCATAAAATCTGTCCAACATTTGGGAAAAACAATCTTTTCTTATTTTACATGCTAACCCCAGTTTCCACTCCCTCCCCTCCTTCACTTCCCCCAGCATCTCCCCACATCACTCCATCCATTCATCAGATGAGTATAAGGCTTCCCATGGGGAGTCAACAAAATCTGACATATCACTTTGATGCAGGACCAAGACCCTCTCCCTTATATCTAGGCTGAGCAAGATATCCCTCCAAAGAGAATGGGCTTCCAAAGGTCAGTTCAAGCACTAGGGAAAAGTCCTGGTTCCACTGCCAGGGCCCCACCGAACACTCCATTCACACAACTGTCACACACATTGAGAGTGCCTACTTTGGTCCTATACAGGTTCCACTGTTGCATGTTTACAGAACCTGAGCAGGAAGGGGCAAGATCTGTAACTCATTGTTAATGTTCTTATATAGTTGGTATTTGTTATCCAAACTAATTAGTGGGAGGAGAAACTTACACCATTGTTCAGAGAAAGGTATGAATGAAGAACATTGCAGGTGGGGTCTTAAGTTGCTGACAAGTTGCTCGGTGCACAGGCTAAGGTAAGGTCACCAAGCACATTCTTAAATTAACGGTGTGTTCATATCTCATATAAAGTATTCTGTCAGGTCGTTCAGTTTTTCCTTCTTGCTGTCATGAAAACGTTTTCTCATTCTCCTATTGCCTCTAAAAGTGAAGTAAGTCATCTTATTTTGAAATACAGAAAAAATATTTAAATATCTGTTAAAAACTGCATTTCAACTTTTGTGATACTCTACTGTATGATAATTCACAAATATTAAAAGAGTTATAATAAAAATAATGATTATAGGTAGACAATTCTTATAGGCTAGATGTTGCAAATTAAATTGAAAATAACCTGTTATATATTATTCTTTTTCTGTACTTCTTAATTCTTGGATCTCTTCTTATTTGGAAAATAAATACATTATTTGACTCTCATTTTATGTGCTCATATTGATAGTGTTTCTTATTTTAAATTTTTCTTTTAATTGCTGGCTTTAAAATAATAGCATTCATTTCCTTCTATTCTTCCTCCAGAAGTTTCCTGCTTCACCCTTTGTTACTGTTTTTAAAATCCGAGGGCCATTTTTTTTTTCATTGTTTTAAATATGCAGATATTTTTCTAACACATAAATACAGCCTGCTCAGTTTATATAACATTACTTAACTGCATGTTCCTAGGTTGACTGCTTAATATTGGACAACCAATTGGTGTGTTCTTCCCTTAGGAAGGCTATTTCTCTCCTCTCCTAGTCAGCATTTCTCTGCTGCTTGTAGCTCTTTGTGTAGTGTTGCGGGAGCTCCTTCCGCTCCTTCAGCCAATAGCCGCAGAGAGACCACGCCCCAATGGTGTAGGAGGGTCATCTGCCTATCTGTTACTTTCATTGGTTAATAAAGAAACTGCCTTGGCCCTTTTGATAGGNCCGTGCGGGAGCTGGGCCGGACGAAAAGCAGGCCTGCTCCCCCTATTACTACAGTGTAGTGCTTAGAGAGCATTCCACCACTCACATTAGTGTGTCTACTGTTGTTATCCTTGATGAGCTCACATTTAAACCGTCCAGTTAATGGGTGTGCCTTCTAACATTCCCAAAAGATCAATCTCACAACAATCTCTGATTTCCTCGCTCTTAGAATATTTCTGCACCCTCTTATACTGTGATCTCAAGTCATGGGTGAAAGAGTTTTATTGTAGATGCAACCACTGGAACTGAACTTCCCAACTCTGCATTCTGATTGGTTTTGGTTTTCTGTAATGGCCTCCTTCTGTTGGAAATAGAAGGCTCCTTGATGCAGAGACAGGAATATCTTATCTGCTGCTTGAAGGACAAACATTTTGAATGCATTTAGGTGATATGCTGATAAAATAAAATGAGGATCGTAGGTTCTCCAAAATCCATAACTACACTAATCCTGTGTAAATAACCTCTTGTTCAGCAGGTCTTAGGTCCAATTAGAGCGATGTTGTTTGTAGCTAAGATATGGATGCTAATATTGCCTTTTTAGGTTTTTTTGCCATGTTAATCTTCGTTGTATTTCATGAGTTTTATTAGCTGGATAGGACTGTTTGTTTCGACTTTGGTTTTGGTTTTATTGTTGTTTGTTTTTTTGTTTTTTTTCTTTTTGTTTGTTTGTTTGTGTTTTTCATTTTGGTTACTTGCTTGGCACCTGAAGCTATCCCTCAGAGAGGAGGCTTTCAAATATTTTCTAGCAGGCCCCTGGGTACTATGTAATATTTTGGTAGTCTCCTGAACAACTCTGACCAAAAACTAAAAAGAGCATTTCTTATGACATTTTGGGTTTTAATAGATGTTTTTGGCCTTTGGAGGAAGAATTGTCGGCTCAGATGGAAAATTTATGTTTAAACTACATACATGTATTTTTATGCCAAATTACATTTATCATAGGTAGTTTTAGATCATTAATTACAAGTATGGTTCCTTAGGATTTTTGACACATACACATATGTATATGTAACAATAATGAATGAAAGGACCATGAATTTGAAAAACAGTAAGAAGGTTACATGGAAGGATTTGGGGGAAGTAGCAAGTGGAGAGGATGGCACAGGATTATGTTATAATCTGAGAAAAATAATCAAATTAGAAAACGTTTTACAGTGCTTATTATTTCCTTAGTTTATGCTTCCTAATATGCATTACTGTAATAACAAAGTATTGAAGAACAATTTTTACTTACTGAAGGTCTCTGTAATTAATATTTTTGTTCCATTTAATTGGCAGGTGATTTTCCATTCTGATCACACGAAATTTCATATGTAAAATACAATAATCAAGAATTTATACTGGTAAGCACTATTTTCTGGTAGTAAGGACACAAAGAATATCAGAGTCAAATAACAAAGGTATGAGAAATTTGCTATATATTTCAAGGATGAATTTTAAATAGCTTTTTAATATTTTGATGTTCCATGAAACTCCAGAGTGAAATTTCATACATTACAATCACATTTTGGGATATCTTAAGGAGGAACAAGATAGCCAACATGTTGATAAGGAATGCTTTATTAAGTTTTAATAAGAACTGGATAACCTATATTGGAACATCCACAAATAAAATGAAGAGCCATACCTTATACTAGGAATAAACCTATGGTTCTTGAAACTCTGTTGAAGAGAAATTTTTATATTATTAATCTCAATATTTTCACATTTTATCATATCTTAGGATGACAATTAAAATGAAGAAAACATTTGCTTTCAGTTTCAGTGGTATTTGTTTTGTAAGCTCCTCCAACTTGGAAATTAATTCAAAATATTTTAGACTACAGTGTATTCAGTTAATTGTTTAAAGTTTAAACAAGTGCATCCAGAGATACAGGTGAGCTAAGAATGCTATTGAAGTTAATGATGGAAAATATCCGTGTTTCATATAATAAACTTCAATGTCAGAATATTAACTCTTTTTCGTCATTTTTATGATTTTACTCTTTTGTTCATTGAGTTTTGTCATGACTAAAATAAATTGTATTCTTGACCTGAAAGTAAGAAACTTTCTATTAATGGGGGTTTGTTTAATGAATATTTTACTGGTCTTTTAATCAAAAGATTAAATCATAGTTATACACATATAACCTTCAATAAAATTGGCTTAAATATATTTGCCAGTATAGTTATCTCTAAATTTGCTAAAATACTGTACATTGACATATAGAAGTGTTCAAATTATATTACAAATTAAATTTATAAAGAAGGATTAGTGCCTAATACTTATTCAATCTTACTGTGTGGCTGTGTACTATCCATTTTATAGACATTATTTATTAATATTTTTAATATGCTTTCTTCAAATAAGTGGCTCACCTGAAAGGATCATCCTTTGTGAATAGAATGTTAGAATTTTTTGCTAAATATTTTTTCATTCAGAAATGGTCATTTCATTCAGAAATGGTCATAAGATGTAAATGTACTAACAATTGTACAATTAGGTTTCCGTTTCTTCCTTTAATCAAAAGCTCATTTCAGCTAAGAAAAAGAGAGACAACCACCTAAGGACTAATATTTGTGCCTGGATCTCTGTCTATATCCAGATCCTTATGTATAATGCTAACATAAAGGAAACTCACCGTTATCTAAAATACAGAAGTTGGTCAAAGATTAGTCCTTTCAAAGTTGAACTCTGGATAAGGTGTGACTTTCTTCAAAGCGCAATGGAATGACAGATTATTTTTCTAGAAGTCTCTCAAATGTCTCTTACTGAAAATTATCTTTCAAATAGATATAATTTTCACTTCGAATATCAGTTTAATATTTCTTATAGTTCCCATAAGGAAAATTGAAATACGTAATCGCGGATATTCTCTACTTCACAGGATCGGCTCTGACAATGCCCGCTCCTTTCACAGCCTCTGACACATATTCTTCTTAATTGTTTACCTTTTTCTGCCCCACTTGGTTTTTCAAACTTTTCACTAGCTTTTCCCTGTTTGCAGAGTTTTCTGTTTCAGCAGCCTCTTCCCAAATAACAATGCAAAGCCAATGCTGATTATAAACTCTCAGCCAATAGCTCAGGTTTAATACTAACTAGTTCTTATATTTAAATTAAACCATATCCCTTATTTATGCTCTGTCACATGGTGGTACCTTTATTACCAATTTCATCTTCTGCTTCCTCTGCTTCTAGTTGGTGACTCAAGACTCTGCCCTTCTTTCTACCAGCATTCTCCTAGTCAGGCTCTCCTGCCTAACATAGTGTGTTGGCCAGTCAGCTTTTTTATTAAACTAGTCACAGTGACAAATTTTCATAGTGTACAAAGGAATTATTCTGCAGCATTTCCCTTTGATATCTTCTGTTAGTTTAAAGTATAAATGTAAATAATGTTATGGTTAGGGATCATCTCAACATGAGGGACTGTATTAAAGGGTTTCAATGCTAGGAAGGCTGAGAACCCCTGGTCTAGACTGTTAAATGAAGGAAGAAAATTAAATGTGATTCCTTCTCTACATAACTGAGTTTATGCTAAGACTTTGTTTGTTAGGATAGTCTGTGTTCTAAAATTATTCAGGCTACTAAATAGTGCAGCATCAATAAAGAATGGTTAGAATGGGGAAAATCATGACAGCACACTTGAAAATTTGACAAAACTTTGCACAAAATTGTTTTCAAAGACAAAACATCATCCCCTATTACATTGTGAAACATAACTGAAGACACATAAAATAACTTTCTGGATTCAAAAAAAATAGGTTCACAATATAGTTTTATAATGATATGTGCAATTTTAAAATAAAAAAAGAAGTCAGCCCTATAAAACCTGATTTTTTTATTAGAATGGTTTTAAGCAGGAAGAATGATTCAATAAATCAAGGATTATTAGAGCAAGAAAAACCTGGCATTTAATTTAATTGCCTTATCTTAAAACCATGACAAATAGCTTGAAATGATTCTCATTCTAAAACAGCAAGAGTGAATAAAAGTTTCTTTAGAATAGATAATGTGATTAATTATACCATATTAATATGACTCTGTATATTCATATGGAATTATTTTAATTCATAACTATACACACATGCAAATACAAGAAAATATTAATCATGAATAATTCAATTGAACAAATTCCTTCCATTTTAATCACTACTGCTATTGGACAGACTTTCGTTGAAAATGTTACTGAGATAATAGGATGGCTAACACCCTTCCATTTATAACAGGAGGGCCTGATTAGCTCAGAGCTTTCCTGTTGTTTGTTAGAATGTTTGTTAATAGGTTCCTGAATTGAGCAAAGAGTACAACAACTCCAAGGTAGTTCATTAAAGAGAGTCGACGGTGAGAGAATAAAATCCAAGCAGAAGCCGTTTCCTATCCCCACTCCATTGTTTAATTTCTTCATTGTAGAATGACCCAAAGAATAAATATTTCTCAAGAATTGCATATTTTAAAATCCATTTCAATGCTTATAAAATGTATCCTAAACATTCCATTAGTTCTTTACATAACATCTGTTGCCTAGGGGAAAAATGTTAAACAAGAAAAATAGATTCCAACAATGCATGAAAGTCCCTGATAGTCTGTACTAGACGTGCACACCAAACCCTGAAAAGGCCTTACTGAGATGAAGGTTTCCATATTGTAATTCACTGAAATCCAGGTCCACTCTTTCGATTTGCTGACTCCTAGACAGCCGACGTTTTCCCTCATTGCTTTGCAGAAAACCAACATGACTTGGATTTCCGTTACAGTAACACGTGATCAAAAAATATTAAATTATTCTCAATGAACGTATCATACTGTCTTGAGTGTTCTATCAGCAATTTTATCTATTCTAACCTGTTTAAAAATCATTTTAATTTATTTTTCTTTACTTACATGGTATATTATTTTTATCCTATGTTTTACATGTTTGGAAAATTTTGCGTTTTCAAAAGCACACACATCATAGAAAATGACTTCACTGATATTACTTCTTGTAAATGTATGGAAATAATGTGATTGATTAAACTTACAATTTATATTCTTGCCCCTTATATAAGACTTTGTTTTATGAATAATTTTACTTCATATTCTTTCCAATGCTTATAATTTGTTTACATTTTATGAGATTGTGATTATTACTATTTCATGAGATGTCATTTCTTGCTAGTGGAGTAAAGATTTTTAGAACCTTAATTTAAGTACTGTCCATTAATATTTTAGGAATAATAACTGGGTATTGAGTCTCTAAATGTGAAGCTAAATACAATATTCATTCACTTGTTAAGACATTTGAGAATCTGGATTTACACAGCTATGTTGCTTGGCATAAAGCTTTAGCCCCTCTGTTGGATGGCTCAGAATCCATTATGACAATAGAAGATGCTTTCTTGTTCTTTTCTTTCTGCACACATCACACAAAGTGTAAGAAATGTTTTCTGTTATCACAATTAACAATCAATGTTTTAGTGAAGCTTGAATCAGCCTAAACACTGGGCTTAAGTTTTACCTTCTGAATGTTATGTAAAATTAAAAAAAGCATTTTATTTTGCAGCTGTCTATGCATGATTTAGATATTTTAATATTCTTTCAAATAAATTTATGAGTATTTGTGAGTACTATTGCTTCAGTTCCAATATCTGAGCTTTAATATATACTTCATTAATTATCACTTATCCCAAAAAATTCAATAATAAAGTTATGTATTTATGTTATCAGATACTATACATTAGTAGAATACATATTTTAAAATACCAACCATTCTTCTTATTTCTGTAATGACATAAAAGATGGCATATTTAAATGCAAAAACTCTAAATGAATTCTTAGATATGTTCTTGTACATATTCTTTAAAAGTGTATTTTCTTCTCCTATAAAACTACCACAATATAGTGGTATACTAGCAATGAGATCATGCAGTTCCCAAAAGATCATAATATCATTTTTGTTTTAAACATTTAATTTTTTGGAATTGAACTATACTCACTAAACTATTAAATCTTTAATATTCAATGGTGATAAGTATAAGTTGTGAAATAATCATTGCAGTTGTGGGCATCATTATCAAAAAATAAAATTTGGCTATTATTTTAAATTTTAGATGTATGAATCAGGGCCTTGGAGATGACTCTGTGGGGAAAATGCCTACTGCATGAACACTTTCACAATCTGACATCTGGTAGGCAGGAGGACCACCTGTCATCCAGCACACTGGAAGCAGAGACACAAATCCCTGGAAAAAGCTAGCTACAGAGCTTACCAGTAAGGATAAGCTCTAGGTTCAGGGAGAGACTCTGATCATATAGAGGGGATGTGATCAGGAGCATATTTTGTGACATTCTGAGGCCTCCACCTGTATGCACATATATTCATACACATGCGCACACACACACTGGCCCACATATCTGCAAACATGTATTCGTCTCTATATATGCAAACTCTTGCACACATATGTTAACATAAATGTTTGTGTACATGTAGGTGTAGGTGTGAAAGGCTAAATTTTATTGCCCTTTTCACATAGGTGAAGTTTTTGCTTTTCCTTTATTTGGCAAATAATTTTAAGACATAAATTATTCTAGATTGAATTGTAATGGTTACTAATATCTCAAAATAAAGCAAAAATTGAAAGAAAAAAGTAAAAACAAGTCCCCAGTTCAAATATTTCTGACTTACATACTTAAGCACTAGAACAATTTCAAAATTGTATTAATAGCATTTAATGAAACTGCCAATATTACATGCTCAGCTGCAGGATTCACTGTAGTTGTAAAATGTGTTAAAGGCTGCATTATTTTTAATGTTAAAAGAAAATGTGTATGATTAATTGAAAACTTTAGACAACTAAGGAGTCTAGTATTTGTACAAATGTGAAGACCCCAGGGTGAGGGTAGAGAACCTATGAGTATATACATCACAGATTTCTGTTTCATCTCTTAAATTATCCATCTTCGTATCTCTTATCTCATTTATAAAAACAGGTATAAAACTACACTTTGCAGGTTAGTTTTCCTTTCTCACACTTATGGAACCTGAACCCAGTGACCCAATCAATTATTACTTTAAAATTTCTAGAAATATTCCTAAAATTCTTAATTTTACCTGTTACATTTTCACAGGATGCCTGTTCATATTTCTCAGTGGCCCTCCAGGCTTAACATAAATTAATTTCCTTCTGTTTCACTTATTACTACTAATACTGGGAATGAATAATAGATCAATATTAAAATTTTCATAAAATAGTAATTTGATATTTACCTACTAGGCAGAGGGTAAACTCTCAATCACATTTATAGTAATTGATAACTATTTGGATATTAATTTTCTTAAATCCTAACAATTAATATTGTTAATTCATTAAAAATAACCATGAATTCATCATCCAAATCTCTCAGTCTATCTTTCACAGTTGTTTTAGAAAGCAATCTTTATTCATAGGAGTTACTTAGGGATATATATGTGTTCTGTTACAGATAGTTTGTTGTGGTAGTGTTTGTCTTGCGACATCTAAGTATTCATCTCTGAGGATGCTTATAAACACAAAAAGAACCTATAATTCACAGTCATTGTTGTTGCCCATATTAAAGTCTGTGGAAGTGTTAAAGCCAATGTTATATCACTAAATTTTTCTTTAGATGTCAGAACACACTCAAAAGTATTTCATGTACTCTGTCTCCTACCTTCTTCAGCTGGGATGAGGATGTTGATAATGAAGTCTTATTGGATTACGATGACAAAATCATTAGCTAGAAATTGTTTTGCACTGATGTTATTACCAGTAGATCAGAGGATAATGGCATGTGAGTGTTTTGGGTAGCACTGTTAACACATTAACTGTGTGTGCTTAGTAAGCATACTCTGAAAAGATTGCTGTACAAGGTTATGACTCATTTGTAAATGCTTTTGTGGCAAGTGCTTGGCTGAATATGTGCTTAGAATACTACAATCAAGAAGCACCCTGAAATAATCCTGGGAATCCTTATTAATGCTCACGATTCTGCAGCTTATATTTTAGGATTTGTATTTGCTAATAGACAACTTCCTAATAGAAAAATATTTCAAACTGTCATTTATTTTATCTCCGTGTATTTCATCATTAGGGTCTAATGAAGTTTCTTTAGCAGCATAAACTGTTGTTTGTGTAAATATGCACTATTTATTTCAGGTGAGTGGTTTCCCACATAGAAAGATACAGATGGAGCAAGAGAGGTAAGGAGTTTCAGAGAGGCATGGTTTTAGATAACGGGTGTTATGTTTCTACTTCTTAGATAGCTTCTTCTAACAGAGCAATCACTCTCATTATATAATCAAAGAAAATTTATAGCAAAATTATGGTAGTTCTGTTAAAATATCTTTGGGGTTTGTAGCTATAATTATAGATTTTAAAATATCCTTTAAATAGAATCCATTTATGTTTGGTATATAAAAAGTGAAAGACAACATGTTTAAATCATTGAAAAGCTCCATGATAACTGTGTTCCATGGCTTCTCATTGAGGAGTCACCAAGTCAACATACTAGACCTTTCTAAATTTTGGTCCATTATCCCTCTTACAAAACACATAATTTTTCTACTTTAATAACTCAAAATATTTTAATTATAACTATATATATTATAAATATTTTAGATTCACAGATTCCTATTAATTACAAAATCCTCAGGGGTGTTTAAAGTCAGAAGGAATAAAACTAAAACAGTGAAGCAAGAGAAGGTTTTCATATGAGACAACACTATTTATAATCCATGAAATGAGTCTGAATTTGTACAGCTCTCTGCAAAAATTCATTACTGAGTAATCTTTCTTACGAATATAAATCTCTTTATTTTATTGTCTATACCTAAAATACTTTTTATAAATCTATACCTTTACATGCATATATGTATATATACATATTCAATTATATGTGTGTGCATGTATATAAATACACATATATACCACATGTAGTCCCAATGCAACTGTTACTATCCTGTATTAAATATGTTGCTTTCATATTACTTATTTAGCCAGTTTATTGTAAACAAACACATATAATCACATGCAAATGCACATGAAAGGAAATAGCCTACTAAAATAATATTATCACTTTCCAAACTAGCAATGCATTATTTGATTACAGCATGATTACCATTTCAGTGGTATTATTTTTGGTACCTGAATGTGTTTATAATTGGAAATGGAAGGGTTCCAATTTTCTTGTCCTATTTTTAAATTTCATTTTACATTCAATTCACAGTTTTCCCCTTTTCCCCATCCCCCTCTGTCTCTGTTCAGCCCACCCACCATCCAATCTTCCCAACAAGTAAGGCCTCCCAAGAAAAGTCAACAAGTCTGACACATTATTTTAGGGTAGGAGAAAGATTCCCTCCACACCCCCATAATTAAATTCCTTAGAACATGGGCTGCAATAAACTAGCTTATGTACTAGGGTTAGATCCTGGGCCTACTGCCAGGGGCCCCTCAGATAGTCCATGCTTCACTATTGACTCCACATATTGAAGGCCGTGAAGCATCAACGGCTGTCAGTCTAGAGTTCATGAATTCTACAAGCTTGGTTCAGCTGTCTCTGTAGATTTCCTCATCATGATCTTGACCTCCCTTGCTCATATATTCCCTCCTCCCTCTCTTTGATTGTATTCCCAGAGCTCAGCCTGGTGCCTGGTTGTGGATCTCTACATCTGGTTCCATCAATTACTGGATAACAGCTCTATGATGATAGTCGGGATCTTCATCAATTTGATTATAGAGGAAGGCCATTTTGGGCTCCCTCTCCACTATCCATTATTGCTATGAGTATTAGCTAAGGTCATCCATATGGATGAATTCTCAGGAATTTCCATAACACCAGGTTTCTCCCCAAGCCCGGAGGGTTCTTCTTTTCTAAAGATCACCAGGATCCTCAAATAAGGTGTGAACTAGAAGTTTCTGGCTGCAGCAAGGCATCCGGTTGTAGAAAGTCTGAAGTTTTTATTTGGTGAAATTATAATGCCTGTATTATCTAGCTTGAGACTGCTCATTTGAGAAATACTTTAAAAATCAGGGTTTATCACTTGATTCAGAAGTAACAAAATGATTAAGAATTATTTGAAAGTTAATTTCTAATTATGAGTTTGGAGGAAAAACTTTTGAAAATGTTATTGCCAAGGATATCCAGATAAAGGAAATAGCTGGTTTTCCTTTCAGTACCCAGTGCACTTTATTTTGTCTTGTTCAATCACAACTGCTAAATAAGTTCATGTGTGCTACAAGCTGTAACATTTTACAGTAATACTCAGCCATCTTGGTGGGAGCAACTCATCAGAGTCTGAGGCCTGAATAGGATGATGGTGTTCTCCTATTTTCTTGATATTTGGGAAAAGAAGACACAGCTTTCCTCATTAGGTCTGCTAGTATCTTTTAGAGAAGCTACTGCCATTGTGATGAGGATAAGGGTGATGAACTTATATTTATTAGAATTAAAAACTCATCAACTATTTTTATACAGCAATTTATATTCACATTCTCTTATTAAAAATGCCTTGGGGAGTTACTTTTTTGATCAGGTCAACTACCATATATAATTTATCAGACTGAGTTTTCTTTCTTCAGGATGTACTATTGTAATGGGAGGGTGCTTGTTCAATTCCCAGCTTCCCATACTCCCAAAATAACCACACAGAAACTGTATTAATCAAATCACTGCTTGGCCCATTAGCTATAGCTTCTTATTTACTAACTCTTACATCTTAATTTAATTCATAATTATTAATCTGTGCATCACCATGAGGACATGGCCTACCAGTAAAGCTTCAGCATGCCTGTCTGTGGTAGTAGCACTATGGCTTCTCTCTGATTCTGCCTACTTTCTCCCAGCATTCAGTTTAGTTTTCCGCACCTACGTAAATTCTCTGAGCAGGCCCAAGACAGCTTCATTATTAACCAATGATATTCACAGCATGCAGAGGGGAATCCCACATCACCTCCCATCTTCTGTTTAAATAAAAAGGAAGCTTTTAACTTTAGTATAATAAAATTACATAAAATATGATAGTTATCAAGAAAGAATTACAGTTACAATATTTATATCTAGTTTCTATCTATTCTTCAAGTACATCAAAGTCTCCAGAGGATATAATATTATCTAAGTAAATAGGAAGTACATTGTAAGCAACTTCCAAAATTCTAGAATTGATAGAGACACCTTGCTGTCTGGAAAGTCACCCAAAGTTCTTCTGTACTGTTGGGGCATCCATCTTCAGCCCACAGGCCCCTAGTATACAGCAGATTTTTTCATGAACCAGGAAAACTCAAAGACAGTTTCACCTATATTGGCAATTTGTCAGTCACTTTTACTGTGTCCTGCAGAATGTCTAGCAGACTCTCTATTTTTTCACGAAGCAGGAACCCCAAGTGACTATCCTTTATGCAAGTCATTTCTCTGTGGGTCCTGTATGTCCAGTTCACATAGCATACCATCAAGCAGTCCAGATAAGAGGAGTTTCTTGCCCAAATTTCTAACCAACTCCTTAAGGAGCCTTTTGGATGCCCATCTTCCTCTTGAAGCAGACTGGTTCTGCCAGGAACATATGTGTCTGACTGCCATGCAAATTCCTAAATTCTTTTTTTTTTTTTATATGAGATTCTATGCAAACAAATTTGGGTTTTTTTGTTTTTATTATTTTTTTATTAAAAATTTCCACCTCCTCCCCTCCTCCNCAAAACCCAGTGCCATTGTCCTTGGCTTCTCAGTCAGCCACATTCAGAGAGTCCAGTTTGATCACATACTCCATCAGTCCCAGTCTAGCTGGCCTTGGTGAGCTCGAATTAGATCAGCCCCATCGTCTCAGTGGGTGGGCGCCCCCCACATTTTCAATGTCATATTCTATAGTCTTTGAAAGACTGAAGAATCCCTATCCATCTGAAATACATCTCTGTATATCTAGAAAATCTAACTAACAAGACTACAAGCTTGAATAGATAGATGACTATCTATTAACCTATATTTCATAATTACACATTACATTTTTAAATGAGCTGGACAAACACAATACCTTAATCAAGATCAGAATTGCATATATACAGTATAACAAAATTGACTTTAAATTTGTATAAATAAACTGAGATCCATACCAATGCAATTCTCTATAGTATATTACCCTTTAAATGCAAACAAACATTTATAAATATTACTTGGAAATGTGGGCATAGTTCTTATCAATCTCCTTCCTGGTTTTTGTTGAGTGATGTATTTTTTGGGGGGTTCACAAAGATGTTTCAGGGGATCTTGGTACATAAAAACAGAATAATCTAGAAGAAATGCACAGGTTCTCATCCTCTGTGGAAGTAAAAGAAGAACCTCTTTTCCAAAGGATCATATTTGTAGACTCAAATTCTGAAGTCAAGATACATTTAAAGTATATATGTAGGTTACTTAGCTCCTATAATCTATGACTATCTGTATTCTGTCTCTTTAAAGACTTTGTTTTATTTTTTTCTAAACTATATACTTTCTTTTATGACTCTCTATACTCTTTACCTTCTCTCTCCCAAGTCTACATAAATTTTAAAATACAATGTGTCTCATTTAGAGGTCTCTTCCATCTGAGTTTGTCTTTATTGCATATCTGTAATCCTTTTCTATCAGAAATGCCTCTTAAAATGCTAAGATCTTCTTATGAATTTAATTTGCTGCATTGCCAGGGGAAATATACCCCTGCCTGTTTGCTCTGCCCAGTCTGACATGGCAGAAGTCCATTCGCTATCCCTGAGACTGCTGGGTGGGATCCATCCTCACCACCTCCACTTTGATAACCAGTTGGCCCATGCTGCCACCAAGTAACTTGGAGCATGCTGTCCACAAACTCCATTTAAACATTTGGCCTCCTGAAGGATCCAGTTTGCACTGCCAGCATGGCTCAGAAAATCACCTTTTCAAAGGCATGCAGCTTTTTTTCCACCGTTGAATCAGGAAAACCTCTCTTAAAGGAGCTGTAGCATGCTACCAGCAAGCAGAGCCCATCACCCCAAAAATGCAGCTAAATTTTGTTTCTTAGTGTCTAGAATTCCTTCCTATGCCCTCTAAGGTTTTAGGTGGATTTATTCAACCACGTTGGAGTGCCAATTCATAGTGGGAGGCTGCTTGTTCATTTCCTGGCCACCCAGACTTCTGAATAACCATACAGAAACTGTATTAACTAAATCATTGAATCACTGCTTGGCCCATTAGCTCTTATTTGCTTCCTCTTATATCTTAATTTAACCCATCTCCATTAATCTGTGCATCACCCCAAGGTTGTGGCCTAGCACTAAGGTTTCAGCACGTCTGTCTCCAGCACCAGCTCCAGGGCTTCTCTCTGACTCTGCCTCCCTTCTCCCAGTACTTAGTTTCGTTTTCTCGGCCTACCTAAATTCCCTGCACAAGCCCAAGACAGTTTCATTATTAACAAATGCTATTCACAGCAGACAGAGGGGAAACCCATATCATGTTATCATGTCAGTATGTTCAATTGCTGTGAACTTGTGGGTGCATGTGCATTCAGCTAGAAAAAGAATGATTTATCAAGTAGCTGGGGAGAATAACATGTGGTATAAGGTGTGGTTCATTTATTAATGGAAACCTGAGTAATGTCAGTATAGATATTTGAAGCTCAACAGCAAACAAATAAAAACTTGTGTCTTTGTATAATAATACCTGCTCCTCATGGGTGTGCTATTTGGGAGTTAGAGTGGGAAATGTTTTCTGGCAAAAGCATATTGAAAAAAATATGAGTCAGCTCAAAAGCCTCTTTTGTAGAAATAATATAACTCCCATGCAAATCGCATTGGTCACTAGCCTCTGCTCTGAAATGAGTATGACCTACAATCATCTATTTGTTGGTCTTTTACAAAGAAAATAATTATGTCATTATTGAGTGTGGTTCTCTTGTAGGCTTATGTTAGTACTCATGTAAGGAAGGCTCACATAACAAAACAAAACCATCAGAAAAACAAAAAAAGAACAAAATAATAATCAAAAACAAACAAGGAAAAATGTACAAATAAGACTATTGTATTTTTCTAATATTGTCTAATTTTTCATGTGATTCTTTTCTTGTGATATCATGTTATTATTACATAAACTTTCTTCTATTGTTTTCTATTGTTCTTATGCCATTGCTAGGCATCCTTAAGAGGACAATTTACAGTCTAAAAATGGGAATAGATGTGATCTTGGGCTTGTTGTGAGCTGCATCAGCCTTTTTCCATTGTAAATTCCCAACAGTAAGTATTTTGTTACGGCTGAAAGCCACATATTGAATCACAATTGTAATAGAGTGCAATCCTTGGAGGTAGGAAGATTTGCATAGGGTTGAAGTAAATGAAATGATAAATGTTTGAGAACCTAACTGTATTTATACTGATTTGTGTATTACAAAATCGATACAAATCAAATGAATACATTTAGATGTTCATTTACATGTACAGTGTTTGATTACTAAAATTCAGTTAAAATGAGCTTATGAAAGAAAGTGGTTCAAAATATGCTTAGGCATATTATAATTTTTTAAAAAGTTTATTTAATCAGACAGTGATTTATATACTCAGCATCCTCATACGGCAAGCATTTGTTTTCCAGTAAGGGATGCATTTTAAATATGTACACAAAAGTGGAAGTTACTTTTGACTACTTAAGAAAGAAAGATCGCACTTCCATTTGAAGTTACAGAGAAATTAAGTATCAGGGTGGTTACTTACATTTCACTGCTCTAGGATAAGACTGTTCAACCTCGGTGCCACAGTTGCTACAACAATCGTGAATTCTAGTCTACAATAGATTATATGAACAAAGAATGATGGTGACATATGATGGTGACATTCCATATGTTGCTTAGTAGATTAATGTCTATCAATGCTTAATTGATAGCTATCATAATAATAAATACTTTAGTTACTACTATTGGCGATGATTTCCTCTTTTTCTCCCTGGGATTTTAATAAGGACAGTCCCTATATCAGCAGTGATTTGGTTCATTTTCAGAAAATCTTTCCAGCTGAAATAAACACCGTGTTTCTATTTTTGTGTTGCTATTGAGACATTAAGAAGATGAAATTTGGCTAACCTGTTTTATAATAAAGGATTCATTAAGAAATACTGGATATTTTGTTGTTGTTATTATTGTTTTGTTTTTACAGAATTGCTTTCAAATTTGTTTAGACTATTTTCAAGTCTAAATTACTTTCTAATTTTTTGTACATTATTTATTGGTCGATTAAGAATGTATCTTTGTAGTACAAATAAATAATATGTAGACAATTATGAAATTGACAAATGGCATATGAGATAATTATTATGCTTTGGAATGTGCAAACTATTTGAAAATATTTCCATGGCAATTGCTATGGTAACGTTAAGACTGACATTAATGTCAAGAAATATGTGTTATTGATCTACTAAGGCTTATTAAAAAGTACAACTATAGAATGCAAATAGAATTTTGTTGGTGTTTTCATATATATGAGGCTGAAGAAAAGGGAAATTATATTTTAATAGCTACGTAATGCATATGTGTATATAACTTAATACCATGAGACAAAATATTTAAAATCTATTTGTAATTAATCCTGACAAATTTAGCAATATGAATTACCTCATATACTTTTATATGTCATGTTATATTTTATTTTAAAATCATAATGCAGTTATTAATATTCTAATGTGTAAATCAATATACTGAATCCATTTTTGATTCTATAAACCATTTGTCTCTTAGAATACATTTTAGAGAATGTGTTTTATGCTTCTCAAGATGCCGTCTATGGATCTGAAAATTTTCTGTACTGTTTGTGAAATTTGTCCTGGAAAAGAGCCACATTAACTTTCAAAATAGCTTTCTTTACCTGAGCAGTTTTCTCAATTTATGAGCGAATTAGCTGTTAACTCATATATTTAAGATTAAGAATATTCTACTTTATAAATGAGAGAGAATAAGAGACTGAGGCAACAGAGAAATTAATATTTATATAAAACATATTGATTTATCAAATAACATAGTTGTTTGTAACCATCGCTAGTCTTATATATTAACAATACCAATGTGTTCTGTCAGCATATTGTGAAGTCTGATACTGCTTCCTAGCTGAAGCATGTCTCCTCTTTCCTTGATGAAACTAAGGGGTTATTCCAATGGACAATAAGTAAAGACAAATAATAGTCTATTGGCTTCCTGGAATCACCTTAGTAAACCTTTATGAGTTATATGGTTTTAAACAATAAAACTATTATTCACTCATAGAAGTGAACACTAAAGTCTTATTTCCAGGATTTTTGGGCTTTGCTGTCTTCATTGACAAAATGTAGATCTTTGCTATATCTAGTTGCTGGTTAATTGCCCCATGGTACATTCTCTGTCTTACTTTCACACAATTACTCCTCCTTTTGTGTGGGTCCACTTTCAAAAAGACCAGTAACTTTGTAGTACGTCCCGATTCAATGGAAAGTCACATCACTTCTATAGGATTGTATTTGTAAATATTTTACTTTCAAGTAACATCAGAAGCATAGGTATCAAAGTTGGCCTCAATTGTGGCCTTTGGGAATCCAATTCACATGTTCTTGGATCAGTTTCCAGAGCTGTTGAGCAAATACTTTTGCTTACTTCAGTCTTAAAAAATGTTGAGACAGTGGTAACATAGCTCACACAGAAAGACTTGGCTTAAAAACTCAGCACTACATAAAAATGCTATCTGAAAATATTACAAGACAGGATAGTGAAGCCTGCACTCATAGTGTATTCTCTGTCCTCTTGTGTGAACACAAGTGAGTGTGTCTCTTCTGAGTGGAGTGGTAATGAGCCAGAAATTCTCCATGTTCCCGAGTCTACCCTTGAAAATCAAGAGATCTGGGTGAGAAAACATTTTTTTAACCTCAGATTCATTATGATAAAATTTTCCACAACCTCTAAGCAAGTCTAATATCGATTACCTGATTTAAACTTTTCTATGCATTAGGTAAACAATATTAAAGAACATAAAAGGATTTTGTTCTAAGCATTCCTGCATAATTATTGCTCTTATGAACTGAAAAGAAAATAAAATTCTCTTTTAAAAACACTGTAATATGAAGGGACAGGGAGATGAGTGAGATTGGGATGGATGATGTGAAATCGTCAAAGAATCAATATTTTGTTGAAACACTTTCCTTACCTCCAAAGTAGAGTAAAACAACCCCACGCCTACCCCAAGCCCACCACTGTTAAGTTTTTTTATGACCTCAACATTATTGGTTGTCCTCGGAATGTCTCAGATGTAGGATACTCTGAAAAAGAAATAATGAAAACAAAATATGGCTAGATGGGTTGCTCAGAAAATAGACTTGCCGTCAAATCTGAGCTCTGAAGTTGCACATCTCCATCACCTAAGTAAAGAAAGATGCAGACGCTCGAATGTGTCATCCCAGAGGGCATACAACAAGATGGGATGTGTAGATGGGAGAATTGTCAGAAGCTCAGGGTGAACTAGCTTGTTTTATGTAGCAATGAGCAACAGGAAACCAAGTCTTAAGCAAATTTAAAAGCAAGAAATAACACTTGAGGCTGCCTTTTGACCTCTACACATGTGCTGTGACACACACACACACATAAATCCATATCCATATATTGACATCCACAAGCTGTGACACACACACATATCCATATATTGACATCCACAAACATGGACATGTACATGCACATGTGCAGAATACATACATATCACAAAGACACACATTAAAAATATGAAAAAATAAAAGAGAGTATAAATGCTTGGAATCAGTTAAATGCATGGCCTTCTAGTTTTGAGAATGTCCTGGACAGAGCATAAAGGACAAACATCTAAATTTTGTTGGTATCTCTATTTATAAAACTTTGAATCAGAAGACAAATTCTGGATGTAGTGAATATGGAAATGTATGGGAAAGCAGGTTGAGTGTTAAACTTTTCGATATTTTATGAGCATATAATTTATTTATTTAGATTCTTTTTTAAAAAAAGCCTTATAATGTTGTCCTGATAAAATGTAAAAGAATGACCAGGAATATGAAAGTGAATCTGAGAATGACATGAGAATGAGGCACTACTTTCTGACACTTTCATTGAAGGATAAAATGAAGAACAGCTTTGTGTGTAGTTGTTTAATTTCCCTTATCAGAAGGACAAATGATTTGCTCATGGTCAGAATCCAGTGTGTCATGTTCATAAAACAATAGCCTAATTGTGTTTCTGAAGGAAAAGATGGAATACATTTGTGCAAAATGCTTTGAAGTCCTACAGTAAATAACATTCAGTTCTATTTACATATTTATTATATAAGTAGATTCATGCACATCAAATCCCTTTAACTACAATTTTTTCTCATGCTAAAATTATGGATATTCCAATAAAGTATAGTAAGTTTTCAGAACACATATCAATGACCGAAGACTAAGAGTATGGAAAAAATGCAGAAAACTTCAATGTTAACAGATCACATATTTGTGATGCCTCTTGATACATAAAATTGACAGGTGCCCAAAGAAGAATCTTTGGGGTTTTGAGAGAGTTCCCTTTCAAAATAAACCAAAATAGTGGATCTCCTTGAAGTTGAAAATATTCTGGAACATCAACATCTTCATTTAATGAGCTCTCAAAGGGAACATTTAAGCTCTCAAACAATGGGGCCTTATATACTCTGCCTTCAGGAAAGTCCAATAAGTGAATGAATAAATATTATTTGCAAAACTTCAAGAAACACAGACAACAAATAACAAGGAGCCTATCTCAGGAGACTCAATCCATGGGTTAAATATTGTCTCCTGGGTCAGAAATATCTTTAATGGACTCACAAAAGTTCAAAATTACTGTAGCCATGGGAAAGTTAGGCACAGTTTGATCACTGGTAAGCAAATTATAGTTATTAATATGGGTAATGACTCACATAATAAAGAACTTGAAATGCAACCACAAAGATTTGAGTTTGAGTCCCTAGAAACCATGGAAAATCCAGTCAAGGTAGCATGCAAGTAGTATCCTTGCATTTTGGAAGTAGAGATATGAGGGTCCCTGGGACTTGGTATACAGAGAGTCTAGGTAAGTGTCTTTTCAGGTGTACTTAGAGACCCTAGTTCGTAAAATAGAAAAAACATCTGATGTAAACGCGTACAAATCATATAACAAAACATGAGTGTCTGCGCACACACACTCACACACACAAACACACACTTATAAATAAATAAGTTATATCTAAATAGGAAAAATAAGCTCTTGTGCATTATTACACATAAATTGATTGGTAGTAATCACATTCTACAAATTTTTACAAAGTATAAAAGTGCGTATAGCATCTTTTCACCATGAATATGTTTGTGTAAACAGATTTGTTTAACATAAAGAATATAACAAGGCTGGAGAGATGGCTCAGTGGTTAAGAGCATTGTCTGCTCTTCCAAAAGTCCTGAGTTCAA
>LOEQ01003328.1:21338-43960 GCA_001685075.1 Bramus lutescens
ACACACAGACAGAATACTGTATACATAATAAATAAATAAATAAATAAATATTTTTTTTTAAAAAAGAATATAACAATATGTAACATGTACTGGAAATACTAAATAATGGTACTTAAGTTCATACAAACTCTACATTTTTATGTGTCATTAAAATTAACTGTTTTGAGACTAAAATGTAAAGACATGATTTCTCTTTTTGCATTTCTCCTTTCAAGTCCTTCCATATACTGTTCCATGCTCTCCTAATGTGGGAGTCCCCTCTGTGTGCTGTGATTACCATTAATGAATAAAGAAACTGCCTTGGCCTGTTGATGGGGCAGAACTTAGGTATGCAGGGCAGACTGGACTGAATGCTGGAAGAAAGAAAGGCGGAGTCAGGGGATGCCATGGGGCCGCTGCTAAAGGAGATAGATGTGCTGAAACTTTGCTGGTAGGCCACGATCTTGTGGTGATATACCGATTAATAGAAATGGGTTAAATTAAGATGTAAAAGTTAGCCAATAAGAAGCTAGATCTAATGGGCGAAGCAGTGATTTAAATAATGCATTTTATGTGTGATTATTTTGGATCTGGGCGGCCGGGAAGAACAAGCAGTTCCTTGCAACAAACTATTATTAAATTCATCCAGTGTTTCTTTCAGATTTCAATATTTCTTCTGTGTGTGTGCTTGTGTGAGTGTGTGCTCACACAGGTGTGAGTGCACTCTGTTTTACCCATAATCAGATTTGCAGAGATTCTTTGTCCCTTTAGCTTTGTCATCCTGCATGATTCCTGCATCAAAATGACCGTTATCTTTTCCCTAGATTTGCAAATGGTGTATTCTTTGATTTCATATTATGTATGTTTTATACAGTTGACCATTTACTGTGTCTCAAAAGAGTCATATGCATATAAATAATAGCCAATTAACATAATTCTTAACCATATTTTTTGTGAGAACAAAAGAACAATAACAGTGCTTGATGTATGAAAGTACTTTTAACAGCTCTAAGGTGGTGTTATAGGTGATAAATGTAGGAATGGAGATAAAATTAGATTGGGAAGAGAGTTAATTAGCATTAAAACAATGGAGAAGAAGTAGGAGAGAGAAACAAAAGATGAGAACAGACACAGTAGCTCCAGGGGAGGGGGAATGAAAAGAGAATTGAGGAAAAAAATGGCTTTGGAAAACATAACCTATCCCTTCCCCACCCTGTGTCATTTGTAAAATACTTTCTGAAAATGGAAAACTAAGGAAACGTGAGAGTGTGAAGGATAGTACACTGTAGTCTAAAAGAAGATAATCACCTGTGTGATCCTTCTGACCTTTAAATGGCAATCTGCCTGTATGCAGGTGCACACTCTCTTTTCCGTGTCTCCCCTTAGCAGAGCCGCTCACTCTTCATATCCCACCACTGGCCAGAATATTGAGAAGACTGTTTTTAAGCTACATTTCATTCCATTCCTTGGGAATATACCAATAAGAGCAGAACATTTGTGTTACTTGTTATTTGTGTTGTTCTTTGTGGTGATTATCTTGCAATTGGTGGGTGTTGTGGATGCTTAGACAGTGTTTATGTGATTGGAGATGATTTCAGTCTGAGTAGGCTGGAAAGGGACATCAATAAGCACTCCATTGTTGTGTCTTGGAACGCAACAATTTTAAGAAAATTCCACAGTCTTTTTCTCTTCTGAAGGCCCAGTAAATATTATTTTTTATGGCACAGGCCAGTTCCCCATTATGTAAGACACTCCTTGTGTGTCAGTTTGTTTATTTCTAATTTATCGTATTGTATTTTCTTTATTTTATTAATATTCATTAGATATGGTTTGTCTTCTAAGAAGAGATAGAAATGGGAAAAGGATGGAAGAGGAGGTGGGAAGATATAGGAAGAAGATGGACAAACCATAATGAGACTATATTGTACACAAAAAACATCCACTTTCAGCTAAAAAATAATATATTATAAAAACTAAAAATAAAAAGTTTCAAGTCCTGCTGAATCATATTTTATCTGCTCTAGCAAGAGGTCTTCTGCAGGCCAAGACACAGAGAAAGGTGTTTAGGACTAGCCCTCTGTTGTCAGCCAGGTCTGAGAACAGAAGAAACACCACAATGTTAGAACATTGAAAATGGCCTCTTTCTAAATTTAAGGCCAGTCTGGTGCACATATTTAGTGAGTTCCAGACCACGCAGAGCTACACGATGATGTACTAAAAGTAAATAAAATGACCTCTTGCAATTGTCAAAATCGGAAAATAGAAGACTTTAACTTCCCATGTCCAGTATCTGGACTACATTTTGCCTTCCTAACTGTATTGTAAATCTGCTTGCTGACATATCCAGTATTGGGTGTCTTCTTGGAATCTCTGGATTTTTGTTGCTCTTTGCTTTGTTTCTCTTTTGTCCTCCATCTCTCCCTATGAACAACTGTAGTTGTGCTGGTCTTCTGACCCCCAATTTTCTGTAACTACGGGTTACATCTTGTCCGATGACTCTGATTCTTTCATGTCTAAAGCAATAGCCGCAGTCCTCCGTAGTTGCCCTTCCAGGGGGAAAGAATCTTTAATTGGGATTGAACTTTCCTGGATACAATGGAAAAAAAAAAACACTGCTTCTTTTTCTATAGGTTTCTTTCTTTCTTAGCTCCTGAAATTAGCGTTTTTCCACCATCACCCCCTCCTAGGCCAGCTCTCCTGGTTTAGTCTCTGAAGATTCTTACTCTTGTCATGTGGCTGTCATCCCCCATCTTCTGTCTGGTGAGGGCTCAGTGAGAAGCAGATATGGGAGAATGACTCATATAGCACAGTCATTAACTTGCCTCTGACAGACTCTGATGTTCATTTCTGACACAGAAAGCTGACATGAAATCACAGACTGAAAATATATTTATAGCTTTTCTCTGCTGATTAAAACTTTGACACACAAATGCAAGTTCCTCTAACATTTGCCCAGCAAATGAAACACCATTGAGTAAATGACTTCTAAGACTAACATTGTCTTCAGATATGATGTATAGATTGCCTCTGTATGACTATACATGATTCTGTTAGAATTAATTTCCCATAGATGTCCAAAAATGCCTATTAAGCAAGCATTTCACTTTCATTTGTCAAAAGAATAACCACACATCCCTCACGGTTATCTAAAATAATGTATTCCAAAGAATTAGCATGGGTCCTTCAACTTTCCACACAGAAGGATTTAGTCTTCTTCCGATTCTTCTCCTTTGTACCTCTGCTGTCTTCCAGTTTCAGGGACATTCATGTTCATTGTTAAATTACACTGAAAAGAAAACAACAATGAAACCCTCACAGACTCCATTCTTTTCTCTAAATCATTCCAATAATCAATTTGCTTATGGTTTTATGTCAAGCTATTCCCATTATGTTACTTCCGTAATAACATTGAGTATTTCCTTGTAAGTGATTTTTTTTTAAAACTAGACTGGCTAATGATTGTATCTGAAATAATTTCTCACTAATAATCTACTATAAAGTCAAGTTGAATTTTAATATCTGTGTTTTCTCAACTTCCTTTGAAATGGACTTATATTATTATTGAATGTATGATTTTAGTTACGTCCACATGTTTAATGATTAATTATTCAATACATTGATGGAACAAAGCCTCTGCCTGATTTG
This sequence comes from Bramus lutescens, assembly GCA_001685075.1. Taxonomy (NCBI): domain Eukaryota; kingdom Metazoa; phylum Chordata; class Mammalia; order Rodentia; family Cricetidae; genus Bramus; species Bramus lutescens. The sequence goes on from LOEQ01003328.1 coordinate 24,963, forward strand.
GTTCACTATTGAGATGGTTAGTGTCAATTCTCAATAAGGAAAGGTTGTAGAATCACACAGGAGATTGATTTGGAATGGGATAGGAGTAGGGGATTTCTGTGAGTTATTATGTAGGTAATAATAGCCTCTGGGTACATCTATTGGTATTGGTTTAGATAATGGATGTAAGAAGTCCATTCCACAGTTTATAAATCTACTTCTTGGATTAGGATACTGGACTATGTAAAAGAAAGAAAGAAATCCAAGCACATTCATTCACTGTTCTCTGCTTTCTGATTGTGGACACAATGTGGCCAGTTGCTTCAGGTTCCTGATAATTCTGTGTCCCTGCCATGGTGGGCTAGAATATCAACTGTGGATGAAACTAAGCCCTTCTTTCCCGAACTGCTTTTGCCAGGAAATTTAATTACAACAACAGAAAAGGAAACAATGAAAATCATGAAGGTGAAAACTTACTGACTTCAAAAAATTCAGAATCGTTTACATATATGGCTTCACGGCATTAGCCCCTTTCACTTTGCTGCAACTGTTTGACTTCAAAGGCTTTTTCCATAAGACACACTTCTCCCCAGTTTCCTAGCACAGAATTCTGTTTGCTTCATCTCCCTGGGGATGTTTTTAACATTTAAACTTTGGTACCTTCCCCACTTCTTCCATGATTCTGTTAAAATGTCACCCTAATAGAGAATTTCTTTCTTAAAAATACTTAAAAATAACAAAACTTTCATTCATACAAAATTTGATATTATAAAATTTATTTATTTTATTTTCCTAGATCAGACTAATTTATAATATAGTTTAAATTTTACAAAAAAATAAAAAGTTAAGTCATAATTGTCTAAATCAGTTCACCCATTTTCCACTTTACTAACTGCTGCAGAAGAAACCCAGTACATTCCATGTACTTTAAAATGATATTGAAAATTATTATCAAGTCCCTGGTTTATTAGTTCATGTCTTATATAATTTTCTTATCTAGGATTCTGCACAGGCTACTATATTTTACTTACTAATCATGTCTTATGAAGTTCCTCTTGGCAAGGAATGTATCTTGGACAATCTTTATTAATGTAGACGTTAGCTGTTTCGAAGAGCTGTACTTCATTGAATAGTAGATACTCTGTCATACCAAGTTATGTGATGGTACTTAAAGCAGGACTGTGCTTGTACGATGGTAGAGGAACATCACAAAGGAAAGAATTGCATTGTCTTCACATTATTTAAAGGGTACATTCAAATAACATTATTGATAATGATCTCAATATCCTGTGGTGTTGTGACTTTCCCAGTGTAGCATTATGGATTTCTCCAAATTCTTTTTTGGCTTGTTGTGCAAGGAAATTTGCACTGTCCCATTGTTAAGAAACTTGAATACAAGTTCTTCCTCAGAATGGCAAAATATAAACATAAATTACTTGCTATACATTTTTGTCTAAATTTCTTTAAACAATTATTAATTAAATCAATCACTCATGTTTATAACTATAAAGCTGATGATTCTTATGTTATGTATTAGACTATAATGCAACATTACCAATTATGTTGTAAAAGTTATTTTAGTGTGGGCATTTAAGAATCCATTCATAACTTTTATACTCACATTAATATAGTAGTTTTGTTTCACTTTTGTATGTGTTTTATAAGACTGCTTTACTATACAGCAATACAAGCTGTTTCAAACTCATCATGTCTCTTTCATCCTTTAGTCCTAGAACGGGTAATTTTTCTCCAACAACACTGTTTTATTTTGTTGGATCATGGTATTTATTCCAATGCATGTTTTGGGTTGCAAGTCAGTTCATTGCTGATTGTTGATATTATTTTAGGACTTCTCTTTGATATATCTAATAATTTGCCTTTTGCACATAGAATGTATACATCCCTATGTTTTCTAATAGTTAGTCTTGTGATCTGTATTATAGTAAGTGAGTTTTCACTGGTTTGACATTGCATTAACACTGGATTTCTTACATCTGAATTTTATCAAATACTATTTAACCACTTTACTTCACTGTTTAATTGCAGGATATAAAAACATCATGATGAATTTTGTCAACCCACCCCCAGGGGGAATGTCTTTATTCACTGCAGTAGAGAGTATCTGTGCAATTGTTTCTCCATTGCTGTCAGAAGCAGCACCCATTTTAAGGATGCATTAGTGTCTTCTTTCTTATCACCCTCATCACTAAAATTCTTTCATCATTTGTAGCAGAGACCAATTCTTCTGTTAGGCTGTAAGTCCCCTAGGAATTAGCCTTCAAGACCTCAGCTCTGAAAGATTTTCTTTTCTTTTAATATGAATGTAATAAGGTACAGTCCTGAAACTCCTATTGTAAAATGTAATAGGTTTTGAAAATTGAAAGTTTTATGACCTACCATTGTATTATTATACAGGACAGTGTTCATAAGTAAACCTACTGTGATTTGCCTCTCTTTCCCCCCCACCCCCTTTCTCTCATCTTCCCTTCTCAGCAATCACTGGAAAGAAAGTTTTGATGTTTTGGAGCTTCATGAATTTACCTAGTTCCGAATGCCATATAACCTGAGTAATTACACACACAGACTTCTCATAAGAGAGTCAATTATGTAGAAATTTGAATTTACATTTCTTTGAGCTTTTTGGTGTCTTAAAACCCTATTTAATTTATATCATTAAGTTATAATCTGCTTCCTGAGTGTTCATAAAACTATGTATGTGTTCGTTTTCTAAAAGGCATTTGGGGGCCTGGAGAGTTGACTCAGTATTTAAGGTTGTTCATTGCTCTTCAGAAGCCCCAAATTAAACTTCCAGAAGCCAAGTCAATTGATTCACAAATGCCTGTATTTCTAGTTCTACAGAATTGAATACCCTATGCAGATTGCCGTGTGTTTATGTATGTATGTGATGCATAAACCCAAACTCAAGCACGGATGCATACACATGGAATAGAAGTGAATAAGTATTTAAAATTATGAATGTGAATAAACAACATGTAAAATTGACTATGTATTTTCTTGGCAAAAATATTTTAAAATACAATAAATAGAAACAATTGCTATGCTAGAGTATAAAACTTTTATCCCTTTTAAATATTGCACTTTTATCCCTTTTAAATATTGGGTGGCATAACAGCAATGAAGAATTCCTGTTGCACTTTTATCCCTTTTAAATATTGGGTGGCATAACAGCATTGAAGAATTCCTGTTGTTCTTCATCACCCTACCTAAGATTTTTAGGGTTTTGTTTTAACCTTTCTACTGGGATGTAGTGAAACTACATGTTGATATGAAATGTATTAATTGTTAACATTTGCAGAATGTTTTACATCTTTATTTGTCTCCTATATCTTCATTTTCTTTTCTATTTATTCTTCTATCATATATTACACCACAGCTGCAGTTTTCTCCTCCCCTTCCTGTCCTCCATGCCCTTCATCCATACCTCCCTTCTTCGCCATATCCACTTCTCCTTTCATCTCAGAAAAGGGCAAGTCTCAGAAATATCAACCAGCCATGGCACAGCAAGTTAATGATAAGACGAGCCACACCTCTCATAATAAGGCTAGACAGGGCAATTCAGTAGGAGAAAAACGAACCCAAAATCAGGCAAAAGACCAGTCCCAGACCCTAGGGCTCACTGTAAGAATTCCCACAGGAACACCAAGATACACAACCATAACATTTATTCAGAGAACTTAAGTCAGACCCATACAGATTTTCTGATTTTCACTCCAGTCTCTAGGAGCCTATATAAGCCATGGTTAGTTGATTCTGTGGGACATTTTCTTGTGGCATCATCACCACTGCTGGTTCCTACAATCCTTTGTTCTCCTCTTCAGCAGGATTCCCAAAACTCTGCCTAACTTTTGACTGTAGATCTCTGCATCTGCTCCCATCAGCTGCTGGGTTAAGCATATCTGATAACCAAGATCCATTATACTCGGCTCCAGAACAGGAGTATAGCAGAATACTATTAAGAGTCATTTCATTGACTTACTTATATTTTGGGGGGAGGGTGGGCCTGCTCTTTTTTGTTTCTATTCTAGGTCTGTGGGATATCCATACTTTATTCCTGGCCCTCCAGGAAATGTCAGGCATGGTGTGGGTCTCATGTTGGACTTGTCATTGGTTGTCCACGCAACAAGCCCTGCACTAGCTTTACCCAGCAAATCTTGCACGGAGACTAAGTGGTAGGTCAAAGGTTTCGTGGATGGATTGGTGTTCCAGTCCCTCTAAGCAAGCCTTGCTCGGTTAGAGAAGATGGCCAGTTCAGGCTTCATATTTCCCATTACTAGGAGTCTTTTCTAGGGTGAACTTGTGGATTCCAGGGAGTTTCCATTGTATGACGTTTCTACATTGCTCCAGAAATGGTTTGAACGAAAACGACCCTCAGGTAGATATATTTAAATATTTCAGGTACAGTTTGTAAAACTTTTAGGAAGGATTCGGAGGTCTGGTCTAATAAGAAGAGTTATGTTATTAGGGACAGGTTTGAGATTTAAAACAACAACAATAAAACAAAACAAAACAAACAAACGAACATAGCCATTCCCAGTTATCTCTCAGCCTTGTGATTGTGGACCAAGATATATGGTCTAATGTACAGTTCTAATGCCATTCTCCTGACAATGTACACCATGGATTCTAACGCTCTCTAATGGAAAATAGCAAATTAAATCTTTTTATATGTTCTTTTGGCCATAGTGTTTTTGTCATGCCAATAGAAAAATAATACACATGAGAAATATGTAGCTTCCTTTCTCAAGAACTTAGATATATCACTGAGAAAACTATGAATTATGAGTGAATTAAGAATACAATTGTAATAGTTGCCAAAATTCTTTGCTGACTTGAAATTTCATAATGATAAAGTAGCAAATTTAATCATGAACACTTGTGTTGTAAGTGCATTTCTTGTTAGAAACTTTCATGACAAATAGTATTAAATGACCTCTCTGAAGAGAGTGTATGGATGGTTTCGTAGTTGAGAATGTATTTTGCTCTTGCATCGGATCATAGTTCAATTCCTAGCATCCATATCATGTGATTATAAATGCTTTATAACTCTATTGCCTTTGGTTCCAATTACCTCTTCTGGACCCCAGGGGCAGCTGAACTCATTTGGGCATATACTCACATGCAGCTGCACTCTCATGCACATGTTAATAATGAAGTCTAGAAATATTTATTTTGATTGTAATTATATAAGTATTTAGAGGCAGAAATATATTCATTTTCAGTTAGGCATTTAACTGGTGAGCTTCTAACTTAAGCACAACAAAGTGCAAGTTTTTCTTAATTCTAAAATAGAAATGAAATGGAATTGATACATAATTAAGTGAATAAGGACGTAACAATCAAACGATTTTCAGTGTTTTAAACTAATAAGGTTCAAATGAATTGCTTGATTACAAAATCAATTTTAACCAAATTTTAAAATGCTGTAATCTGTAATACATTTGATGGCAGTTATTTATCAGCAAAACTGAGATTAAAATGCAGAATATTTAAGGCTGATAGAGCTAATTAGGCATAGAAGATTTAGTAATCAGCTGGTTGCTATTGAATAAATAAAGGTTGTGAAGAATTTTTAATAAACCCCATAGGACATGAGATTGCTAACTTTAAAACCAAATATAGCAGAAAACCTTTTAAAGTGTGCACTTTTATCTCAGAGCCAAAGAATGTGCAGGTGCTAAATTAGCCACAAGAGGTTTACAGTAATGTTTCCTAAATGTAAAACAAATATACAAATAAAAGAGTTGAGTAAAGTAAAGGTATTAAATCAGAGAGTGGCAAAGTTTATAAAAAGCATTCTATAATTTATAGCAGTCATGCTGTGTTGTTAACATTTAATCACATTTAATGCAAACTTCTGTGAACTTCAGTGAGAGCACCACAAATTTCATGATTGATGTTCAGAAACAAAAATAATCTGACTCTGATCAAAAGCAATAAACTTTCTACTTTCAACTGTTGCATCTGTCTAGTATTCTTTATACATTAGACTGATAGGCATTCAATAGGTGACCCAGGGTTGAAAATAAGCAGCAAAAGTATTAAATACTAATCCATTAACTGGATAGTTTGACTCTAATTGTAAGTGCCTGGTAGGTTGTGTGAAGGACACAGAGAGCTACAAATTTCTGTCATCATGCCAAGAAACTGCATTATATCTAAAGGACAGTGGTCACTGTGCTGAATACTGAATGAATGAACATAAATGCTGTGTTCATCATAAGAAGGTCATAAATGTACAGTGAGAGAGAAAACAGGGATGTCTGAGGTGAGATGTAACACTTTAGAAAAAATTGCTTGAAAATTTATAAAAGTATATAATAGAGACACATCAAAAATGCAAATAATAGATCTTTTAATGAACCAGGTAAGATTTGTGCAGATCAGAGAAGGAATATAGGTAATATTATTAATTGGGCAAATTTTAGGTAAAGTCTTCAAATACATACATATTTTTTTCTATCTCCTTGATTCTGGCTTCTACTTCAACAAAATACACAAGTTGGCAGCAATCATTTTTTTTTTTTGAGTGGGTACTGATATGTGCAAGATCAAAGTGACCTCTTTCTGGTGCAGTTTGAGAGCTGCCACTTCCACATGCTATCATGAAGCTATAGTTAAATAGAACTCAATTCCCACGATGCTCTTATGAGGAACTGATTTTTCCATGAGTGACTCTGTTCTCTGCCTTAGTTGTCTCCCAATGAACATTTGCTTGGGATATAGGTTATCAGCATAGGGATCTGGGAATAGCGCAAACACCCAGGCCAGACTGTCACATTCTAATCCCTAAATAAATGTCTTATTTGTAAAATTAAGTACCCAAATCTACAAACATCTCTTTCAAATTTACAGTCTACAACATAAAGTGCACAGCCTCGTATATTGGTATTGGAATAGAAACACACACACACACACACACACACACACACACACAAGATTTATACCCAATACAGCTTCAGTAAGAATTTGCATAAAACTCAATGATATTTCATATTTCACTTCAAATATTTCTCAGAAATTTCATAGGGGCATTTGCAAAGTAACAGGAGTACAAGAAGTCACTGCAGTAGTTAAATTAAAGAAACGGGATATAAAAACTGAAGTGTGTGTGTGTGTTCCTATTAAGACTCATCCACATTCTTATAAGAGAATTTTAGTAATCTGTATTCATTTCATTACATTTCTAGAAGCATCATGATCCCTTACTGAGATGACATGACAAATTTCATTGACACCCTCCTTACCCAATCTCTTTTTGCCCTCCAACAATTTTCTAGTTAGCCAGATTGAGTTCTGAAGGGTATATTGGAAAATTTCCATGGATTTGATTGACCTGAAAAAGAGAGCAATTTATTTTATATTTTTAAGTTACACAGTTTCCTAGTATTCTTCATTCTCTAAAATCTGATATATCCAGTAAAACTAGATTTTCTCACTCAAATGTCTACATTCAAAAAAAGCAACAAACAAACAAGAAACAACAACAACAACAAAACCCAAATGCACATCTACTTTAAAACACTGTTTAGAAATGAACAGTGTATCTCAAAATTCTCTGAAAAAACAATCAGCAAAGATAATGTCAAAATAAAATTCTCACAGTAGGAAAAATTAGAGTTAAGAAAGTCTACGTTTTTTCTCTAATTTAAGACTTTTAACCCATTTTGAGTTTATGGAATCTAGTTTTTACTATTAGTGAAAAGCTACTTTATTCCATACTCCCTTGCTTTAATTCAATTCATTTCTATAGCAGACCATGGAAAGGAAGAACACATTCTGAAAAATGTTAGATAAGAGGAAATATAATGTCATTTGCAGAGTATGTGTTCATTGACATGTACATATTTCTTCATTATTAATACAACTTTAAAGAACTAATAATATAACTGTTGTATTAAAAGTTTAGTTTGCAGAATTATTAGTGGTTTGAATTTTTGTACTTACTTTTTACTTTAATATTATCATCTTAAAAAGATGTTGAATAAGATTTATGAAATATATATTTGCAATGTATTTATACATATTTATGTAATCTTACCTATTATGTGTATATTTCAATGTACACATAAGACTGTTCTTTGTTATATTTTTTAAAACTTATATTTATATATTTATAAATCATTTGTATTCTACAGATCACACCTTAAAATTTCATCCTTCTGAAGTTGAAGATAATGAGGACTTACCATTGTCTTCCACTGATCATCTGGACTTGCATGCTCCATACAGTTGATAACAGCCCATTACAAGCAAAGGCTAACAGTCACTTACTTAGGAAGATGGTGAATTTGACAAAAGATGATGGGAAAATGCTCCATCGCACCAAGCGTGGCTGGATGTGGAATCAGTTCTTCTTGTTAGAAGAGTACACAGGTACAGACACTCAGTATGTAGGAAAGGTAAGATTTTTTTTCTAGAAAAACCAGAATTTGAATGTGATACTCATTGTCTTTTACAACAACTCCACATTACTAACAATTATCCTAAAATATTTGATGAGTTTTATTATCATATGATGAATTCTTCCAAAGAGATTTGCATTAAATGTACCATTCACATGCATGATATAAATAAAAATTTGTTATAAATTTCAGAATGGGAAATCTGGTAGGTTGACCCACATCTCCCATTGCAACACTGGGGAAGATGAGTCAGGAGAATCACAAATTGAAGGTCAACTTGAATTATATTGCTAGGCAATCCATGAAAGAAAAGAAGAAAAGGAAAGGAGAAGAAAAGAAAAATGAAGGGAAGGGAAGGAAAAGAAAAGAATTGAAAGGAATAAGCAGCAACAAGCAAAATAGTCATGACTTGTGGTTATGACTCATTTATTAGCTAGATATGATTTTATTTAGTATGCATATATCCAACACAAACTAATACTGACATTTAAAAATCATGATTAAACTGGTTTTTGGGACTCTCCTTCTCTTACTGGGTTGCCTTGACCAGCCGTATACATCGGGGAGCCGGGGAGGTTTGAGTGCTTAGTCTTACTTTAACTTCATATGTCATGTTTTGTTGAGATTCATGGGAGACTTGCTCTTTCTTGAACAGAAATGGAGGAGGAGTTGATTGAGGGGTTGGAACAGAGGGGGAGTAGGGAGGAGTCTTGGAGTGAGGAGAGTCGGGAAACTGCAGCCAGTATGTAAAATAAGTATATATAAATATATATAGGTTTATAAATTTATGTTTATATATAAAAGATTTTCATCTGCTAAGCAAATGACTGTCTTAGATTATTATTTAAAAATCATGAATGAATACTTCATGTCCCATATTAGTAAAAATAAAATGTAGTAATTATATGTAATAAAATTTATCAATGTATCTTAGTAACTAGTTCATGCCAGTTATAATAGAATGACTTGTATGAGAGATAACTTCTTAACATTCTGCTTCTTAAATCCAGCAAGCTGGGTTCTTGCATGACTGCCATCTAGTAAACAATGGAGCAAAAACCTAAAGAAAGAGAAGATCCTACCTTTAGGATGGTGCACTGTAATGTCCATTTCAGCTTCTTTGACAGTTGCCCATAAGCCTTCAGGAAGGGAAATAGTAGAGAGATAACAGAACTCACTCTTGGGGTCCTAGATTTGAGTTGGTCTCATTGTCTGTTTCCTCTTTCGTTCCCTGTTTAACCCTTTTATTGTTTTAGTTCACAGCCTCCTATAATTTTTATAATGACAACGTTTTACATTTATTACTGTTTATTTTCATAGCCAATTTCTTGTTATCCTTATAGCATTCTCCTGATCCCTTTTATTGTTCATAACATAAGCACAATTCTCAGGTGTGATGAGACCCTGATTTAACATCATGAATGATTTTACATTCTGACAATCACCCACTTGCCATACATTTATTTTTCTTTATTCTTGGCCTCCTTTAAGTATTAACATTGAGAGACTGAGAATTGGTTTACTGAAAACAGTATATACATTAGAATAGACAGAAAAGACTATAAAGAATGTAACTGATGGAAAAAAATATATACATATCTTTCAAACCAGAAGGACATTTATTCTGAGAAATTGTCAAAATCTTGTTCTATTTCAATTTGTGTGGGCCAAGTACTGTTTCAAATACAGTCTCCGTTAACTGAAGCCTGTTATTTCCTCTTTCTTGAGATCTCTCTTTCATGGCTACCTAGGTCATACACTTTTGTACAGTGTAGTTCACTCAATGATTCTTTTCTTCCATCCTATTTCTCTTGAGATTAGTCATATGGCATCCCTCTATTTCCTTCATTTAACATCACTTTCACAGTCTAGATAATAGGTATCATCAGGATATTTCAAGTTCAACAAGCAAACTTTTGCGTCTAAGGACTTGAAATTGCTTTGGGATTCTTTTTTGTGGGGGGTCAACATATAAAGAATTCACTGTGGGTCAGAAGCCTCTGAAATGGTACTGCCTTGCAGTTTCACAGTTGCAGGAAAATGGCCACAGAAAAGGGAGATACTTATAATCCTGTGACTTTTGAAGCCTCGTTTCCTGTATCTGTGATTTAACTTAAAATGAAAATGTTTTCTAAGTACTGTTAATTAATTTCTAAATGACACATTTTTTTCCAATTGTTGCAGTGAACATCTTAAAACATTAGCTCTGTCTACTCTCCTTTCCCTTTGCCTACTTATCTTAAAAGGCAATGTGGAAAATGATAATAACCTTTTTTTTATCCAGGAAAGATGAAAAACTGGTTTTCAGTAATTTTCAGTTTTCTTCTGAAAACAATATGTAAATACAAGGAACATGAAAACAATATAAAATACCTATGTTCCTTCTCGAAATATGTGTGTTCTTTACTTTGTTAGTGCTCTTATCTTGCGTGAGTAATTATTGATAATATGTTTTCATAGTAAATGGTCCTTCCGACAGTTTTTAGAATTATTTATTTATCAAGTTCTCATTTCTTATTACCTTAGCTGCTTCCTGGATGTTTATATAAGCAACTATTGGCATATGCAAACACCAATCATATCCTTGGTTTTAAGCTTTCTTATATGCTTAAACTCCATAAAAATTTATACTTTGAATGCAAAATAGACACAGATTTATGACTAAATTACTATAATTTCCCCAATTAAATCTGGAATTTTTTTCCAGAGACACTGCATTGGTAAATTAAACCTGGTGAATTAATCACTGGGCAACTTCATCACACACTAAAATAGGAAAAGGGCCAGTAACTTCTAACAGAAAAGAGATTTTCATAGTTTTATCTTAGTATTGCAAAATAGATATTACAGGAAATAACAAAACATTATTTACAGATAATATAAAATTATAAAGTTAGAAAATACATATGAACCTCAAAATAAGGATAAGATTTCAATTAGAATTTGAAGAAATGGTTTTATGGTTAACAAAATAAAAACAGCAATAATTAGTACAATGCATATACACACAAATAACCATGTGCTTCCTGGAATTGAATCCTATGTTCTTCAATAACTGCGAGACTCAGGACTCATACGACATTTCTAATTCTCACATTGCTTTCAGCTTAAATTACTTTGTTGTTAAATTTGTTTAATTCTAAAACTGTTGGAATATTTTCCTACTTGATGATATGACCAGGAAGGACTAGTAAAATTTGTGCAGGTAGACATATTAGTTGCAACTTGTAGAAGAAGTCAAAAATGAAAGAAAGAGAGAGAGAGAGAGAGAGAGAGAGAGAGAGAGAGAGAAATGACTGACTCAGCTTTTGTGAAAGAGCCTTTCAAATCTTGTACCTTTCAAGCACTTCTGAAAACTTCTGTCTTAATTTGTTTTGTTTTGTTTATACTTTCTATTTATTTGTTTTCATATATTGCACCTTTGTCCTCCCTCCAGGAAGGAAAAATTTCAGAAGAAATTGTTACCTCGCTTCTTCTATGTTATCGCTATTCAAACTTTTTTTCTAAAGTTAGTTGTTGAATTTTTATAATTTTCACACCTAGTTGTGTACCCTATTACTCATATCATTATGAGTATAGTCACAGTGTTCATAAGCAATATTTTACTTTCACTCTGCACTTTCTGATTGGTTACAGCAACATTTTGGATAACAGAGGAGATACAGATGCAGATATAAAATTAATGAGAATTTTGTTTATATTTATTTTCAAACTATGGAAATTTATCCTTTGCCTATTTACAGAAGCTCATATATGTGCTGAGTAATGATTATCCCTGAAGAATATATAGTGTAATGGGACATTATTCACTTTCTGCTTATAGAAATTTGATATAGAAATTGTGATATAGAAATAACAAGGAAAAGTGAGATTAGAAAGAGAAATGGACTCTCAAATTTACTGAAGCTTACCTGGTACACAGTTATGGTAAGTTACAGTGATTTTCAGAATCCAAATAAAGTAGCTTTATAAAGGTTTTAAATTGTCATTATTTTTCCCAGTGTATGCGGCAGCCATACTCTTATTTATGAATGTATTTATGCCAGAATGCTCTTTATAGCCTGGTCATTTAAAACTCAGAACACATGCGAAAAATATTAAATATTATGACCAACTACTCACGACAGCTTACCCAGACTAGTTTCACACGAGAGTATAAAAAAATCACCTTCAAAATGAAGCTCCATTTTCTATCACGAACTACCAACACTGCTACCGCCCATTCAGCTTTACTACTTCTGTTGTACAATGCCTCACAGCAAGTAATTAGACTTACTTCCTTTCCAAACCAATCTCCGTGTCTTAAACAAATAAAATAATAAATTAATACTTATTTATAAGTAAATTATGCATCAAATAATACTGAATTAAGATTTGCAGCTATTGTTATATATCCTTACATTTAAATTTAAGGAAGTTTAGTTATTTGTATGTTCATTAATTAATTTCTTTATTTAACATCCTGATGGCAGTTTCCCCTCTCTTTCTCTTCCCAGTCCCTCCCACTACTTCTTCTCTCCCACACTCCATCTCCTCCTCCTCCACTGCTTCTCTTCAGAAAAGCGCAGGCCTCCAGGGGCTATGGACCAGTCATGCTATATCACGTTGAAGTGAAACTAGTCCCATCTTTTCCAAGTAAGCCTGATCAAGGCAATCTGGAAGGGGGAAAAGTTCTCAACAGCAGGAAACAGAGTCAGAGACAACTCTTGCTCCCCCTGTTAGGAGCCGCTCTACAACAGGGCCAAGTGTACAGAACTGTAACGTATATGCAGAGTCCTAAGTCTGTCCCATCCAGGCTTTCTGGTTGTCAGTTGAGGCTCTGTGAGCCCACGTTAGTTGTTGTGGGTTGTCTTGTTAGGTCCTTGACCCCTATAGAAGAACGTTAATTTTTTTGTGGTATGTGTAGCTGAAAACAACTTTAACTATTAAGTGTCTTATAAAAGACCGTTTTCAACATACTACATATATAATTTTTCATAACACTTACTTTTATTGGCTTAAGGCCTTTTAAACTATATTATGCCAAAATTCTCTTCATCTACTTCAAAGAATGCATGTGATAAATCCTACTCAGATTGCTTTAGCAAATAGTTAAAAATGTTAAAAGATAATGAAAGGGGGGAAATAAGTAGAAAAAAGACAAGAAGTTAATCAGCAAAAGTAGGTATATCTTTAGATTTAGTTATATACAAAAAAAGGGGATGGGCAGAGCATTTGTTTTGACACAGGAGAGCATTCCCCATTGTTATAGTCATGATACAACATCTTATAGGAAACAAGGCTTAGATGTTTTTTCAAATAATGCCAAGCTCAAATTATATTGTATAATCATACAACAAAAAGGTTAGGGAATTCAAATATTTACTTTATTAGTATATACATTATGCATTTAACACTCAATTTTCTACTCGTTGTTTGTGTTTTTGAGATATTGTCTCATTATGTAGTCCTGACTACTTTAGAACCTAAACTTTACTATGTAGGAAAGCTGGCCTCTAGCTTACAGATCCTTCCTCCTCTCCTTGAGTACTGGGATTAATGATATGTCATGACATTTGACAGAAATTCAAGTGATTTTTTAATATAGTTTTTATCAATTAATGTTATAATTTTAATGCTTTATGAAATTAAAATTTAAGATTGATCATGACACATCGCATAAAATATATAGTCCTTCTCTGCTGTTCTCACACAAGTTTCTGTGATGAAACTTTACATTTGGTATGCAGAGTTTAATAACAAATATTATTTTTATGCTAGAGAGAATTCTCAATGTTAAGCAACAACAGTTTCTAGATTCTATGTGTTTATCGATCAACTCCATTTCTGAAAAAAATTGTAACACTTTTCTACAAAGTCAACCAATCTTTTACCCATGTAGGAAATGGTTAGATATGGTAGATATCTATTTATAAGTTTGTTACTAAGTTTTGGTGTGAATTTTTATACTTCATAGCATCTCTATTCAATGAATGCTAAAAAATCCTTTGAACAGAGTCAACATAACACTGTTAACTCTTGGCAAAAAGGAGAGACTAGATGAAGTCATCTGTATCCTAAGTAATATTTGTGGCTACAATAAGCTTAGTGCTATTTTCACTTCCAGGCTATGACAGCTACCTGCCAAAATGCTATTTCAGGGTAAAGGAGACATAAAAAACTGGGAGTTTAATTAGCCTTGCATTGCCTGATGAAACATTAGAGCTATTCTATAAACGAATGATGCATGTCTGTTTGTTTAAGAACGATGGCACTTTGTATTTTCAGGAACAAAGGTATTTACCAGAGATAGACACAAATATTTGATTTTCTCTTCCGCAAATATTTTGTAATCTGCTCAGAGGAAAATGTATTGACCTGCATTAAGTATCATAGGTTTGCTGTGTTGGTGTCCATGGAAACGAAGCTAGGAAAAGATTACAAAAACTCTCACCATGCTTTACATTGAGCTCATGAGGTAAATGAAGTCAGAGTAGATATGGAATAGCTAAGTACATAGTGAGAATCACGTACTGAATGCTAAATTAAGTTCACAGCTAACATTTATAAGAATGTGATTATAATAAATTTTCACTCATAGAAATATTTTTCCTTATTAAAAGTAGAGGCACAGATACATATTTAAGAGTGAATGAATGAATGAATTAATAATGAATAAATGATAGTTGGCCAAGTTAGCAAAAGATGAGAAATGCCTTCTTTTTCCTTAGTAGAGAAAATGTTAGCTCGATATTTTTTAAAGTTTATTTTTTGAAATCATCTTTTCTCATTTTACATACTAATCTCAGTTCCCGCTCCCTCCACTTCTACTCCCCACTTTCCATCCACCCACTCCCATCCACTCCTCCGAGTGGTTAAGGCTTCCCATGAGGAGTCAACAAAGTCTGATACATCACTATGAGGCAGGACCAAGGCCCTCCCCCCTATATCAAGCCTGAGAAAGGTGTCCCTCCCAAGAGAATGGGCTCCAACAAAACCAATTCAAACACTAGGGATAAATCCTGGTCCTATTGCCAGGATCCCCACAGACTAAACCAGCCACGCAATGTCACCCACATTCATAGGGCCTAGTTTGGTTTATGCAGGTTCCCCTGATGTCAGTCAGTGAGCTCCCACTAGCTCAGGACAGCTGTTTCTGTGGGTATCCCTATGATGGTCATGATCCCTTTGATGATATTATTGCTCTTCCCTCTCTTCAACTGAGCTCTGGGAGCTTCAACAGTGCTAGGTGTGGATCTCTGCACCTGCTTCCTTCAGTTACTGTATGAGGTTTCTATGATGACAATTAATATAGTCATCAATATGATTACAGACCAAGGCCTGTTCAAGCACCTTTTCCACTATTACTTAGGGTCTCAGCTAGAGTCATCTTTGTGAATTCCTAAGTATTTCCCTAGTGTCAGATTTCTTGCTAGCCCCATAATGGCTCCTTCAATCAAGATACCTCTTTTCTTGCTCTCCCTTCCTGTACACCCCCATTTCGGTCAACCTGTTCCCCCATGTTTTCTAACCCACTTCCTTTCCTCCTTCCCCTTCCCTTCCACCCTCCTTTTTCACTCCCCCTTTCAATTTTCTCAGGAGATCTTGTCTAATTTCTTTTCCCAGGGGAACCATGTACGTCTCTCTTAGGATTCTCTTTGATACCTAGCTTCTCTGGGGTCTGGTTATCCCTCACTTTATATATAATATCCACTTTTGAGTGTGTACATACTGTGTTTGTCATGCTGGGCTGGGGTGCCTCACTCAGGTTGTTTTTTTCCTACATCTATCCACTTGCCTACACATTTCAAGATGTTATTTTTTACTGCAAATGTACAAATGCACATTTTCAAATGTACCATGTTTTCTTTATCCATTTTTCAGCTGAGGGGCATCTAGGTTGTTTCCAGATTCTGGCTATTACAAATAATGCTGTTATGAACACAGTTGTTGTAATTTACAACACATTCACTTCTTTAAAAAAATTATTACAGGACCTTTTTTTCATTGGCTTCATCATATAAAAATAATACAGTACTAGTAGTATCATGTCAAAATTTATTTCAGTATGTTCTTCATATATGCCTGAAAATAATTTGTGTGCCATACTTGTTGGGTAGTACATAATGTTCTGCCATCTCAGAAAATGTTTCTTATTGTAGTCCAAAATTATATGGTTATACTTTCTGGATGTACAATTTGATTCCAATTGTTAATGGAGATAAGATCTTTGTAAGAATTATTTACTTATTTATCCTTTTTAGCTATTTGGGATATGCATCTATGTTTGCTGTTGTGTTTAAAACAATCTTTATCATAAATGAAATAACAGTTAACATAATTTATATGGAAGGTTGTGAATCCAATGTATGCACATATCAAGTAGCTCTCTATGTACTCTCTCAAAAGTTGAAATATATACTACCTCAAGATTATTATTTCTACATCACATACTCTTTAGAAAACTGATTATTGGCATTTCCACAAAGCAGGCCTAGTATCAAACATAGTTCATCTAGAAAGATCTTACTTGAGTCACTTTGCCTCATTCTAATTTACATACATATGTCTGAAAATGATTCTTGTATGATTTATCTTTATTATAATTTCACCTTCAGCATTTAAGTTAACTTATTTCTGAAATATTGATACAATGTTTTAAATATGCAGCTTATCTGGTGTTATATTTTTAAATATTAAAATGTTTTATTGATTTGTGCATTTTTGAAGGCTATAAATCGTTGACATATACTTGATATAATTTTATCCATACATTCGTGATGTTTATTTGGTTTTGATTATGAAAACACTTTTATGTCACTTTCAATTTAAATACTATTTCAACATACCTTGATGTGATAGTTTTCTTTTCTTATTAGAGTTTTTAATTACCTATGCATATTACTATTGACTCTATGCTAATAATAATAATAAGTCAACTCTGATGCTTATTGTTGCTGTCCATGTTTCTATAGCTGCTCATAAGTACTGCCCAAAAGTATTCTTTTGAGCAATCTGACCTTGATATGCACATTGGTTTTGTGTTCATTCTACTTGGAACCCAATAACCTGTTAATAGCATATTACCACTGGAGCAGAAGAGTTTTGCATTATGTGGAACATCACTGATGCAGTTTTTCCTATTGAAATTTATTTTTTTTACTGCAAATGAGCATTGAATTACCCTGTGAATTCTTAATATTATGTTTTATGGAGTGGAATTAGTGATATAAATATGCTTCAGAGAATGCATATAATAATTATTCTCATATTTTTATAGGAAATTTTCCTTTCTGATATCAAGTTTGTAAGTAGAAGTCAACATAGCTAGAATGCAATTAGCATCATCACTTAGCTATAATTTTATTGAACACATTGATGTAAATTACTTTATATATTAAAAATGAATTTATATCTGCTATTTTTAATTCTTCATAGCTTTGGTAAATAATCCTAAGAATAATACAGCATAAGTTTGAAACCTCTCCTCTAGACTTCATTTTAAGATTACTTGCTAATCATAATGTCCATAATTTAGGATTAATGTTTAAAACAAGCAAATTCTCGAGGACAATATTTTCATTATTACATGATATTCCTCATATTATATGAGAAATAAGGTATGGAATAGACAAAATAAAGATGTATGGATTTAATTTTTCTTTATATCTACCTGTTATCCAAGGGAATTTTGTCTTTATTCCTAGCATCAATTTTTTGAAATAAGCAAATATTTTATTAATACTTATTTAAATTATACAAATATTACCATTAACACCAACTAATTTTGTATCCCATTTAATAAGGCGTTCATATACATTTGCAAGCAGAGAATATCAGACAAATTGTGCAAAACGCTTCATTTTACTGCTCTGATTACAAACAATGATTTAGGGTGCTTGCAAGTGTTCACAGGTCTCACACGGTCTTGCTGCTCATATGCTTTCCCACATTGTTGCATTGTAATTCCAGTCACTAGTAGAAATGTGCTTAGTATCCTTTTCATTTTTACGTAGAGTAACCATCTATGTACCATCTGTACTCTCTCCATCTTGCTCTTTGTGAAATACGCCCTCCTACACGTGGAAAAAAAATAAAACTGCAGATCACTTGTGACACAAAAGAATTGAAGTGGTTTCAATAGTCAGTAGTTATATGAGCAAAGTCAATCACTGTCGAAAATGAAGAGGCAGACATCCTCCTAAAGGGTAAAATGATTTCTTGCATCTTTGCAATATAGGAGGAGGAGTGGGAGCATAAGATGTGATCAAGGCTTGCTTATTTCCCAAAGTAGAAACTCATCACTTGGTTCCACTAAAGATGGAACTTTCTTCACATTCAGTTATGATCTTATCAAGGTGACAGAGAAAATGTTTTGAAAAGTACTGTGCAAGATATTCAGCTTAATGTCATCACAACATATTGTACCTCAGATTAAACCAGGGGAAGATGTTGAGGTAGGAGGATAATGACTTTAAGACTGCATGAACTAAACTTAAAAATGAAACAAAAAAAATGGAAGGAAGGAAGCAAGGAAGAAAGGAGGGAGGGAGGGAGGGAGGGAGGAAGGAATGAAGAAAGAAAGAAAGAAAGAAAGAAAGAAAGAAAGAAAGAAAG
>LOEQ01003328.1:56029-73154 GCA_001685075.1 Bramus lutescens
GTTTTTTACTGCTGAGTAGTACTTTAATGTGTATATATTCCACACTTTCTTTATCCATTCTTCTATTGAGGGGCATCTGGGTTATTTCCAGGCATTATTTGCAGATGATATGATACTGCACATTAGTGACCCCAAAACCACTACCAAAGAACTCCTACAGCTGATAAATAACTTCAGTGATGTGGCAGGTTACAAGATCAACTCAAAAAAATCACTAGAAGCCCTTGCAGAATGACCAGAAAATTTAGGGGGTTGATGAATGACTGTGCTCCCTTTCAGGGGATTCTGCAGCAGGTCAGGAACACACTCACACCTCCGGTGGATCTTCGGGTACAGGATCAGCTCCCCTTGCTTGCCAGGGACCTCACAGACCTATTTCCTTCTTTTTCAGTGGGGCATATCACATCCTGATGCTTCAGTGTTTTGGGCAGGAGTGTGAGCAGCAATCAATATTTTTAAAAATGTTTTAGTAAATAATGTTTAGTAAAAGCAATTCAAAATATGTTATTTGATTAAAGTACCAGAAATATAAGCATACCTGCCTCGTATGCATTAAGATTAGTGTGATTTCTATTATACTATGTGATACACTTCTGCAACTGTTTTTCTAATTGCTTCATGAGCTATTTTCGCTCCTTCAGCCAATAGCCTTTAAGATACCAGCCCACTGGGGAGTGGTCTCTTATACTTTAAAAAGCAACAGGACAGAGCCACGGGAACACAAGCACTCTATCTTTCAACTCAGTATGCTTAGTACTTCCAGTATTGCAGATGTGCAGGGTCACATACTGGAATGTGAGTAGCCCTTCAGGAAACATGTCAGCAAAGTAAACTGACTCTTACCAGTCATCATCTATCAATAGTATAATTGCACAATTTCTACTCTCCCTTTGTCTTCTGAAAATTAATGTATTTTTCCAATTGTATCTATTCTATAATTTACAAAGTAGACAGGAAATTGTGAGGAGTACCAACAGTGGCTTTAGAACCTGAAGTGTACCAGTAGAGATCAGAGAGTATGATGTCCTGGTTCACTTTTGGAGATGTTTAGCAAAGAAATTTGCAAATAATTTCCCCTATCATTTTAGGGATTTCTAGAAACATTTGATAAATTATCAGATTTTAGACTTTTTGCTTTTGATTTTTTCTGGAGCCTATATGTAGTTATACTGAAACACAGTTTTAAATTTTCATTTCCAATAGGAACTGGTTTTTACTTATGGTTTGCTTGTTAGCTTTTATGGGATCTAACTAGAATATTATACATTACTTTTTATTATACTAAATTTACCTTACTGAGAGAAAGGATATTCTATCAGAATGTACAAACATGCAAATATTTCTCTCTTTCCATGGTGATAATGTCACTTTCATGATTCCATAAATATCTCTTATCCACTCAAATTATCATTTATTAATTACACAGCCTTAAATCTCCAAATGTTTATTTTGATGACCAAATATCAACATATTTTCCATCTTGGGTTCACATCAAAGATCAAGCAGTCTTTGAGGATCTAGGCCAGGCTAAAGTGAGTTTTGCCACAAAATGATAAAGCAAGAAATAATAAAATTGTTTACCTTAAGTTTTTGAAAACTGAAACAAGAAATAACCTGCCAATGAACATGTGTTTGACAGAAGATTCATAATGATGTCCAGAATACTGGTTCTTAGTATGATAAATCATAGTCGAACCTCCCTATATTGCTTTCCCTCATTCAGGTGTTTCCCTTTTATTAGTTAAGACACAATCTATACTGTCAGTGTATATGCAATGCTATATGGTGATTAGAAATTTTATTAGTCTTAACAATTGCCTTTTGAGCAATCTGTAATACAAAATAAATAAAAAGCCTTCGAAACCTGCTAGTATCGAAGAATCCAGTGGTCCCTTCTAAGGCACAAAGATTGATTAGTGACAAAGTTACAGTCTGTGTTGGCTTTTGTCATCGCTAATTCGTCTGTCATCGAGCAGCTGGGTTGAGAGCTTTCTTGGACTGCTTACATCACCACCTTTTTAAATATTTTATTGGTTGTTCCTGCTCTATTTCACTTGAATTCATATTTCAGTCTGCTAATAGGAATTAGGTTTGCTGACTCAGAAAACTGTCTAAAAGGGAGCTAGTGGAAACAAATCTGCCACTGTTGTAATTTGTTTAAGCTTAGCTGTGATATACTGCTTAATTCCCAGCATTCTGTAATTCATCGTCTTCTCCATCATACAGGACAAGCTGGTTTCAAAACATTATTAAATATGCTTGGGTAGAAAATATAACAAAATACCCCTGTGCAATGGGTAAATATCATATCCTGTTCATACACAATAATTATCTAAATTATGCAAGATATAAAAGTCATATAACCAACAAATTACCAGTAATCATATTTTTTGTTTTTTTGTTTGTTTGTTTGTTTTTTAAGTCAGAACAAACCTCAACTTTCCTAATTATTAACTAAAGGCTGTATCCTAGCTGCTATTCCTTGGAATGTGTAAACTCATTAACAAAACACCTTAGGTTTCAGGACACATTTTTTTCTTGACTTTCAGTTACAATATGCATTTTCAGTCAAACAGCACACATTTTTCAATTATTATTTTTTATATTTCTTTTTTACTTTATTTTTTAAATCTATCTTTTATAAATTTTGCACTCTTATCCCTGTTTCCACTTCCTCCCCACTTCCCATCCTCTACATGTTCTGTGAGTAAAAAGGAACTCATTTTTTAATGAAGCTGTAGAATGAGAGGGAATTTCGCTATAAACTCCTCTTGGAGGAGTGTTGATATGGAGAATCTTATTTGACAGAAAATAAACAAACAATCAAATGAATAAGTAATTTGTTGCCATTTATAAGTGTCAGTTTTTAATCTCCGAAATTTTTTTATGAAAAATCAACATCTACAACCATTCCCAATAGTAATATACTAAACTAATTGCATTTTAAACAAGATTTGAATTAATCAGACAGCTTATGAAGTATTAAGATCATGCTTAACTTCAGTTACTCAAAAAATCCTGAATAAAGTGACTAAGAGAGGGGTTTGAAATTCAATGAAAGATTCCAGACATTCCTTGCTGTACTGAGAATTCTCTCTGGCACAAGTATAAATAAAAGTCTTTTTATCTTTTTTTAAAATTGTTTTTATTGAGCTATATATTTTTATCTGCCCTATCCCCTTCCCTTATAACCTCTCCAATGGTGGTGTAAGAGGTCCTTCTGTATTTGTGATGCTTTCATTGGTTATTAAAGAGAACTGCCTTGGCCTAGTTGATAGGGCTGAACTCAATTAGCTGGGAAAGACAGAACAGAATTCTGGGAAATAGGGCAGTGTGGCAGACGCCATGTAGCTCCTGCCTGAGAATAACACTGGTTAGAATCCTTCCCGGTAAGCCACAACCTTGTGGTATTACACTGATTGGTTGAAATGGGTTAGATCAGGATATGAGAGTTGGCCAAGAAGAGGCTAGATATAATGTACTAGGCAGTGATTCAATTAATACAATTTCTGTGTGGTTATTTCGTGTGTAAGGTAGCAGGGTGGCCAGGATCAAAAACAGGCCCTCTCACACAACACAATAGTCCCCATGCTCCCAAATTACTCAGAAGATCTTGTCTTTTTCTCCTTCCCTTGTATATTACATCTATTTATGTCTTTCTTAGAGTCCACTTTATTATCTCGGTTCTCAGGGATTGTGAACTGTAGGCTGGTTTTTCTTTGCATCATGTCTAAAAGTCATTTATGAGTGAGTACATATGATATTTGTATTTCTGGGTCTGCATTACCTCTTTCAATATGATATTTTCTAGATCCTTTCATTTGCCCCCAAATTTCAAGATGTCAATATTTTTTCTGCTATGTAGTATTCCATTGTGTAAACATATGACATTTTCTTTATCCATTCTTCAGTAGAGGGGTATTTAAGTAGTTTCCAGGTTCTGATTTTGACAAACAAAGCTGCTATGAACATAGTTGAGCACACGTCCTTGTGGTATGATTGAGCATCCTTTGAGTATATACCCAAAAGTGGCATTGCTGGGTTTTGTGTTATGTTGCTTGCTAATTTTCTGAGAAATAGCCATACTGATATCCAAAGCATCTGTACCAGTTTACACTCCCACCAGCAATGCAGGAGCACTCCCTTTATCCTATATCCTCTCCAGCATAAGTTGTCATCAATGTTTTTGATCTTGGCCATTCTTACAGGTGTAAGATGGAATCTCCGAATTGTTTTGATTTACATTTCTGTAATAGCTAAGAATGTTGAGCATTTTTTAATTGTCTTTTAGCCATTTTAGATTCCTCTGTTGAGAGTTCTCTGTTTAGGTTTGTACCCATTTTAATTGGATTATTTATTCTTTTGATAAACAATTACTTGTGTTCTTTGTATATTTTGGAAATCAGCCCTCTGTCTGATGTTGGGCTGGTGAAGATTTTTTTCCCATTCTGTAGGCTGCTATCTTGTCTTGTTGACCATGTCTCTTATTTTAAAGAAGCTCCTCAGTTTCAGGACGTCCCATTTATTAATTGTTTATCTCAGTGTTAGTGTTATTGGGCTTATATTTAGGCAGTGGTCTCCTGTGCTAATGGGTACTTTCCAATTTCTCATCCATGAGGTTCAATGTGGTTGGTTTTATGTTGAGATCATTGATCCATTTGGTCTTCAGTTTTATATATTGTGATAGATATGGATCTATTTTCTTTCTTCTACATGTTGATATCCAGTTATGCCAGCAACATTTCTTGAATACACCTTGTTTATAAAATTTTATATTTTTTTGCTTCATTGTCAAATATTAGGTATTTAGGTGTATGGATTAACATCTGTGTCTTTGATTAAGTTCCATTGGTCCTCCTGTCTGTTTTTACAGCAATACCAGGTGTAGCTCTGTAGTAGGGTTTGAAGTCAGGGATTGTGATGCCTCCAGAAGTTCCTTTATTGTACAGAATTGTTATGGCTATCCTAGGTTTTATGCTTTTCTATATGAAGTTGAGTATTGCTCTTTTGGAGTCTGTGAAGAATTTTGCTGGACATTGCATTGAGTCTATAGATTGCTTTTTGTAAGATTGCCATTTTTCTTTGTTAATTCTACCTACCCAAGAGCATAAGAGATCTTTTCATTTTCTGGTGTCTTCAATTTCTTTCTTCAAAGATTAAAAGTTCTTGTCATATAGGTCTTTCACTTGTTTGGTTAGAGTTACTCCAAGATATTTTATGTTATTTTTGGCTTTGTAAAAGGTGATGGTTCTCTATTTTCTTTCTCTGCCCATTTATCAACTGTGTAAATGAGGGCTACTGATTTTTTTGAGTTAATATTGTATCCTGCCATATTATTGAGGGTTTTTATGAGTTATAGAAGTTCCTTTGCAGAATTTCTGGGGTCACTTATGTAAACTATCATATCATCAGCAAATAGTGAGAGTTTGACTTCTTCTTTTCCAATTTGTATCTCCTTGATATCATTTTGGTGTTTTATTGCTCTAGCTAGGACCTTAAGAACTATATTGAATAGGTATGTAAAAAGTGCACAACCTAGTCTTGTTCTTGATTTCACTGGGATCATTTTGAGTTTCTCTCCATTTAGTTTGATGTTGGTTGTTGGCTTGCTGTATATTGCCTTTAATATGCTTTGGTATGTTCTTGTATCCTTGCTCTCTCAAAGACTTTTATAATGAAGGGATATTATATTTTGTCCAAGGCTTTTTTCAGCATGTAATTAGATGATCATGTTGGATATTTTTTCACTTTCTTTATTTGATAGATTACAATGACAGATTTTTTTTTTGTATGTTGAAACATCTTTGCATCTCTAGGATGAAGCTGACTTGATCGTAGTGGATGATTTTTCTGATGTGTTTTTATATTTGATTTGTCAGTATTTTATTGAGTATTTTTGCTTCAGTGTTCTTGGGTGAGATTGGTTTGTAATTCTCTTGGTTAGCAATGTCTTTTTATGGTTTGGGTATCAGGGAGTTGTAGCTCATAAAATGGGTTTGGCAATATTCCTTCTGTTTCTATTGTATGGAACAATTTGAGGACTATTTGTATTCTTCTTTGAAAATCTTGTAGAATTCTGAGCTGAAACCACACACCCTTGGCTTATTATTTTTATTTTTTTATTTTTGTTTTTTTGGGAAACTTTTGATGATAGTTTCTATTTCTTTAACAGTTATAGGTCTATATTTAATTTGCTTATCTGGTCTTGATTTAATTTTGGTATACGATTTTTATTCAGAAAATTGTTCTTTTCTTTTAAGCTTTCCAATTTTGTGGAGTACAGATTTTTCAAAATATGACCTATTATTCTCTGGATTCCTTCTGTGTCTATTGTCATTCCCCCCTTTTCATTTCTTATTTTGTTAATTTGGATATTCTTTCTCTACTGTTTGGTTAGTTTGGATAAAGGTTTGTCTATTTTGTTGATTTTATTGAAAAACCCATCTTTGATACATTGATTCTTTGTATTGTTTTCCTAGTTTCTATTTTGTTGACTTCAGCTCTCAAATTGATTATTTCCTGCCATCTAGTCCTACTAGGTGAGTTTGATTCTTTTTGTTCTAGAATTATAAAGTGTTCTGTTAACTCACTAGTGTAAGATTTTTCCAGCTTCTTTATGTAGACAGTCAGTGGCATAAGGTTTACTCTTAACACTGCTTTCATTGTGTCCCATAAATCTGAGTATGTTGTGTTGTCATTTTCATTGAATTTTAGGAAGTCTTTAATTTCCTCTTTTATTTCTCGCTTGACCCATAGATTACTCAGATGAGCATTATTTAATTTCCATTTGTTTATACACTTTTTGAACTTAGTGTTGCTGTTGAATTCTAATTTTAAGCCATGATGATACAATAGGACAGGAGGGATTATTCCATTTTTTTGTATTTGTAAGGTTTGCTTTGTTACATAGTATGTGGTCAGTTTTTGAGAAGCTTCCATGAGGTGCTGAGAAGAAGGTATTTTCTTTTATGTTTGGATGGAATATTCTTTAGATGTCTGTTAAGTTCATTTGAGTCATAAAATCTGCAAATTCCCTTATTTCTCTGTTAAATTTCTCTCTGACATCCCTGTCTAGTAGTGAGAGTTCTGTGTTGAAGTCTCCCACTGTTAGTGTGTGGAGTTTAATGTGCTATTTAAGCTTTAGTATTTCTTTTACATATGAGGATGTCTTTGTATTTGGGGCATAGATGTTCAGTATTGATATATCCTCTTGATGGATTTTTTCCTGTGACTAATATGAAAAGTCCTTCCTTATCTCTTTTGATTGATTTTACTTTGAAGTATATTTTCTTAGATATTTGGAAAGCTACATCAGCTTGTTTATTAGGTCCATTTGATTGAAAATTTTTTTCTACCCCATCACAGAGGCAATGTCTGTCTTTGAGGTTGAGGTGTATTTCTGTATGCAGCAAAAGGATGGACTCTGTTTTCATATCCAATCTGTCAGCCTGTGTCTTTTTTTTTTTTAGGTAAGCTGACTCCATTTGTATTAAGAGATATTAATGACCAATGTTTGCTAGGTACTCTTATTTTAGTTTTCATTGTTTGTGATGTTATTATGTGTGCTTTCCCCTTCTGTGGGATTTGCTGCTATGAGATCATCTATTGTCTGTGCTTTTGCGGATGTAGCTAACTTTTTTGGATTGGAGATTTCCTTCTTGTACTTTGTGTTTGGTTGGGTTTGTGGCTAGGTCTTGGTTAAATCTGATTCTGTCACAGAATATCATCTTTGTCCTTCTATGGTGATTGAAATTTTTGTTGATTATAGGGGTCTGGGCCAGCATTCGTGGTCTCTTAATGTCTGCATTACCCTTGAAGAAGACCTTCTGGCTTTCATTGTTTCCACTGAGAAAGCAGGTGTAATTCTGATAGGTCTGCCTTTTTATGTTACTTGAAAATTTTCTTTTGCAGCTCTTAATATTTTTTCTTTATTCTGTATGTTTAGTATTTTGATTATTCTGTGGTGGGTGCTTTTTTTTTTTAATCCAGTCTGTTTTCTGTTCTGTAAGCTTCTTGTATCTTCATATGCATGTCTTTCTTTAGGTTGGGGAAGTTTTATTCTATGATTTTGTTGAATATATTTTCTGTCTTTTTGAGTTGGTCTTCTCCTTCTCCTATGCCTATTATTCTTCAGTTTCATCTTTCCATGGTGTCTCATATTTCCTGAATGATTTTTGTTAAGCTTTTGTTAGATTTAAGTTTTTGTTTTTTGACCAATGAGTCTATTTCCTCTATTGTATCTTACGTGCTTGAGATTCTCTCTTCCATCTCTTGTATTCTGCTGTTTATGCTTGCATTTGTGGTTCCTGATTGTTTTCCAGTATTTCCATTTTCAGTATTCCCTTGTTTGTGTTTTCTATATTGTCTCTATTTCAATTCTCAAATACTGAATTGTTTCTTTCATCTGTTTGCTTGCTTTTTATTGGCTGTCTTTAAAGAAATATTTTGTTTTCTTGTCTTTGCCTCCATTTTTTGAGGGATTTTTTCATTTCCTCTTTAAGGACTTCAAACATTCTCCCAAAGTCATTTTATATCATTTTCTTCTGCATCATTTATATTTTTCTGTTTAAGTCTTGTTGTTGTAGAGCCACTAGTTTTTGTTAGTTTCGTGTTGTTCTCTGTGGTATTGAGTGTGTTCTTACCTTGTCTACACATCTTTTTCTCTGATTGGTATAGTTGGAGCTGTGTCACTGGTGATCACTCTTCCAGGTGACAGTGGATCCAATACTCATTTGGTCACTCCTCATGGGGCAGTCAGAGCCATGGTTGCAGTTATGATGGAGGTCACTCAGTGTACCTGGAGGTCCCTGGGTGCTCCCAGGTGGTGTACTGTAATCACATAGGTCATTTGGGTCTGCTTCTATAAAATTTCTTAACTAGGGCTGCTCTCAGTGAGGTTTCTGCCTTGGGCATGCTCCCACAGAGGATTCTGGCTCAGGCTTGCACTGGCAGAGGTCTCTGACTTGGGCCTGCTCCATTGGGAGTCATGACCTTATACCTGCTCCTGTGGCGGTCACTGCCTCAGGCCTGTTCCCACAGATGTCGCTGCTGTGGGCCTGTTTCTGTGGAGGTGCCTAGTTTGGCGCTTAGTCCCACAGAGGTCTCTGGCTTGGGCCTGCTCCTTTACAGGTCCCTGACTTGCTCCTGGTCCTGCAGAGGGCTCTGGCATAGCCCTGCTCCCTCAGTGGTGACTGGTGGAAGTCCGTGTCTCAGGCCTGCTCCTGTGGTTGTCCTGCCACAAATTGTATGTTTTAGTATCTCTCTTACATACCTAAAAAACTCATGCATCACACACACACACACACACACACACACACACACACCGATTTTGTGTGTGGTGTGTGTGTGTGCATATTCACGTATTTCTTAAATACCTCTGTGTGGTGGCAGATATGTACAGGTGTACATATGGAAGCCAAGAAAAACCTTGGGTGCTTTAAGCACTTTTAGACTTGGTTTTAGAGACATAATCTCTCATGGGCCTAGAGCTCTATCAAGTATGTGAAGCAGAGCAGCCAGAAACCAGAAGAGTCAACTGGTCTCTAACCCCATAGTCCTAGGATAGTAAGTGCTCAAAATAATACCAGCTTCCCCTGTTTACTTTCTTAAGCTCATGAAGAGTTTTGACAAATGTATTTTGTTCATCAATACCCACCTCCTGTCCCTTTCCTCTAAGATACATCCCCCTTTCTGTAATCCCTCAAATTGATTCCCACCCTTTCCGAATCCACCAAGTATGGTTTGTTATAGACATATATTCTTGGGTGTGTGGCCTTCAATAGAAGAAACAGGGGCCATATGTTAAGGAAAAATGATTCATCCTCTTCCAACAGCTCTTAACTCCCAATAGCTTCTTAGCTAGCAGTGAGATTTGAAGTCCATGTTCCCTTTATTTCTACATGTTGGAATATTTCTAGTTCTCATGTTGTGCAGGTCTGTGGATGCTTCCTGTCTCAATAAGTATTCTCCCAGCTTTGGGAGAGGAAGGTGGGCAAAGATGTCCTATTCGGGTTTGAACGTTCCTCAGTATTTCATTCTCTGCACCTTGATCATTCCTATATAGTGTGTCTTTCTGTTAATTATCATGTATAACAAAATGAGATTCTCTGTTGAGGCT
This sequence comes from Bramus lutescens, assembly GCA_001685075.1. Classification (NCBI taxonomy): domain Eukaryota; kingdom Metazoa; phylum Chordata; class Mammalia; order Rodentia; family Cricetidae; genus Bramus; species Bramus lutescens. The sequence continues at coordinate 66,147 of LOEQ01003328.1, forward strand.
TAGGTGATGCAGTAGTCTGTGTGAAGAAGCACATGCGATAAAAAGTCAATATAAGGGCTAGAGAGATGGGTCACTGATTAAAATTACAGGCTGCTCTTCTGGAGGTCCAGTGTTCAATTTTCTGTGCCCATGTAGTATATTCCCTCACAACCATCAATGACTACAGTCACATGGGATCTGATGCCCTTGTCTGGTATGTATACATGCACATAACACACACAAAACACACACACCCACATATTCCATATATAGTGATATATAAAACTACATTAGTGTTAAAATCCATTTATTAAAAAAATAATAAGATTAATGCCATTTCCAAGAATAAAAATAATAGAGATGGATTCTGCCCTAAGTTTTATGATGTTTCTAGGCACAATTTCCTAGATCAGCAATAGCGTCAGCTATGGGTTCCATCTTGTATAGCAGACATTAACTACAATAAGAGGTTGGTTATTCCATAATGCTCATACATACCACTATTGCACAAGTGGGCATGTATTGCCAGGCCAGTCATTAGTATAGCTTACAAGGTTTAAAACTAGGTAAACCTGGTGATTACTTTTCTCTATTGGTAGTGAGAATACTACCTCTCAGCACTATCAAAGCTAGCCAATGGGAATGAAGCTTCCAGGTCATGCTGGTTTGTTATCTTTCCAGTAATAGAATTTCACTTTGAATTTACTGTATAAGATTCCAGTATTGTAACTGTACTGTATTGTAACTAAGAAAAATGACAGTAGCCTGTTTAAAACATCTATGGGACTTTAACTGACCAATAACCACAAAGAGGTACCATTTTATTGTTCTCTGATTTATACTTATTATTATTGTTACTAACCCTGGGGTATTTAATAGGAGCATGGTTGCTCCATTGTAAAACAATTCTGCTTAAACTCTTTGTTATGTTGTAGTATTATTTAATCTCTCTGTCTTATCGAAATAGTTTTCTTTATGAATTTTTGGAGGTATGTTTATTGTTAGTTCTTTCTCAATATAAAAACTGGGTTATGGGAGTTCTGGGCATGGAACTCTGGTCTTTCTGCTTTTAACACATTTGTTTTAATGAGTTACCTGTCTCTAGATCTTATACAGATAACCATGCATTTTTCCAACAAATATAATAGATACATATAGCCCATGATGCAGTAATCACCATTCCTAGAAACTTAGAAATTTCATTCTGAAAGCATAATTGTCCCTAGTAGCTTCACTAAATTATANAGAGAGAGAGAGAGAGAGAGAGAGAGAGAGAGAAAGTTATCTGCCTTTACAGTTTCTATTAATTTTCCACAATAACAGACAAGAATGAATGGAAAACATGCTGTTTTTCCATTTTCTGGTTAAACTGAGAGAAGGGCGTCAGGGAAAAAGAAAAGGGAAACCTAAGAAAAATGACAGTACAACATTTGTTTTTTAAGATGACAATTGATTATGCCTACACAATACTGTTCATAAACAGAATATTTACAGCAAACAGCCTTTCATTTCCAATTATTGTGCACTGAATGCTCTGTAACTAGCTGAGTATAATGTAGGGAAATGTGAGTGGTTAAGATATCATCCCTTGGGATTGGTGGGAGTGAAAGTTTTACTGATGCCCAGGTTTACTGACAGTTAATAGTTTTGATACTAATGTTTTTTGACCTCTATTGTCTTTTTAAATCTTAATATATTTTGATAAAATTAGTCCATCAGCCAAGTTCTATCAGATCTTTTCGCTGTACCTGTCCTTCCAACTGAAAGTTCTTTATCAAAAACAAACAAACAAACAACAACAACAACAAAAAAAAACACTATCCTGAGTGAGGTAACCCAGACCCAAAACCAGACCCAAAAAGATGAATATTGTATTTATTCACTCATAAGTGGATTCTAGCCACAAATAAAGGACATGGAGCCTATAATTTGTGATTCTAGAGAAGATAAATAAAAAGGTGAACCCAAGGAAAAACATATAGTTATCCTCTTTAATATTAGAAGCAGACAAGATTGCCAGGCAAAAATTGGGAGCTTGGGGGTGAGGTTGGGGTGGGGCTAAGGGGAGATGGGAAGAGAAGTGAGAAGGGGAACATTGGGGAGAGCTTGGGGGAATGGGATGTTTGGGATGGAGGAAGGGTGGATACGGGAGCAGGGATGTGTATATCTTAATTAAGGGAGCCATTTTATGGTTGGCAAGACACTTGACTCTAGAGGGGTTCCAAGGTGTCCAAGGAGATGTCCCCAGCTTGTTCCTTGGGCAGCTGAGGAGAGGGCGGTTGAACTGGCCTTATCCTATAGCCACACTGATGAACATCTTGCATATCACCATATACCCATCATCTGGCGATGGATAGAGATAGAGACAGAGACCCAAGGTCCAAATGAGGAGCAGAAGGAGGGAGAACATGAGCAAGGAATTCAGGACCACGATGGGTGCACCCACCCACTGAGATGATGGGGCTGATCTAATTTGAGCTCACCAAGGCCAGCTGGAATGGGACTGATGGAGCATATGATCAACCTGGACTCTCTGAATGTGGCTGACAATTAGGGTTGACTGAGAAGCCAAGGACAATGGCACTGAGTTTTGATTCTACTTCATGGACTGACTTTGTGGGAGCCTAGTCTGTTTGGATGCTCACGTTTCTAGACCTGGATGGAGGGGGAAGGACCTTGGACTTCCCACAGGGCAGGGAACCCTGACTGCTCTTTGGACTGGAGAGGGAGCGGGAGGAGAGTGGGGGAGGGAAATGGGAGGAGGTGGAAATTTTTAATAAAATAAATAAATCAACGAATATATAAGAAAACCTACCCACACCAACTTTATCCAAATGAAAGCCCACAAAACACTATGGAGTCCATTATATATTGTTCAACTGCTTCAGAATGAGGCCTATCTTGGAGTAGTTGATACACCCAATGTTACCTTGTTGTAGAAAACTGATTTCTCCACTTCCAGCAGGTATAATTGACGGCTCAATTGTTGAACTACCAGAACGATTTTCATTCACTCATTCATTTTAAATATATATGTAATGAAATAAAATGTAATAAGATGAAACAAAATCTGTTATATCAAAGAGAAAAAACAAAAAGCAGAAGAAAAAGACTTGCACAGAACCATAAACCCACTCCTTCTTACACTCAAGAAACACGTAAAAACATTAAACATGAAGTTATTACATATGTAGTGGACTTGGTTCAGACTTGTTCATTCCCTGTTCATGCTGCCTCATTCTCTGTGGATTCATATGAGCTTTTCTCACACTGATTTAGAAGACCTTGTTTTTTTGGTGTTCTCCATACCATTTTTAGCCTTTAGACTCTTTCTTACACCTCTTGCAAGGGTAACCCTGAGTTCTTCAGGGAATGGTTTGATGAAGATATTCCATTTAGTGTTATGTGTGTCAAGGTCTCTCATTTTCAGTATAATGTCAGGCTGTGAGGGTATCTGTATTTGTTCCCTTCTGCTGAAGGGAAACTTCTTTGAAGATAACTAGACAAAGAACTAATCTATGAGTATATAGTTGGATATTATTAGGCGTAATTTTATAACAAACTTTTACCTCTTTTGTTAGACTATTATCACTTGGATTTTATCCTAGTTTCCTGGGCTATCTGGTCTCAGTTTCTTGGCCATCCAAGCAATATAAAGTATTGGTTCCGTCTTCTGGAGCAGACCTTAAGTCAAATTTTAAAATTGTTTTACATAATAAAATATACACTTAGCTTAAGTCCATGCTATCATAAACATGCACAGAACACACATAAAACCTATCAAAAGTTGATATTATACAACAGTGTCTCTTTAAAATGTGTCAAGGGTTAGTGGGATGGTGAAGCTGGTAAAGAAATTAATGTTGAAAGCCTGGTTGATGAGCAGAGTTCAAGCTTGGTGTCCCATTTGGTAAAAGACTAGGACTGGCTTCAAAATGTTGTCCTTTCTGTATCTTAGCTTAGACATTCCTATATTCCATTTCATTACACATACAAAAAAGGAAATTAGGAAGATATTGTTACAATGTATGCTGCATATGGTATGCAATTAGATATTTCCTCTTAATTGAAATGTTCCTTCCTGAAGAAAGGGATAGAGCACCTACCTAATACTCAAAGGTAAAGGATACTTAAAGAGTTGGAGAAGCTTCTGAGAAAAGGAGTCACAAAATTCCTACCCAAGATTATATTAACAGAAGCAGTGTACTTGTAACTCCAGAGATATAATGTCACTCATGATGGCATAAGCTTTTGCAATGTAGGTGCTTTGAACCACACGTGTTCCTTAAACAACCATCTTTCCATGCTCCTATGTGTAACCCCAGTAAATATACTCATTGGTTCACTCTATATTTTTTCATTCTTAGTATTTGACCAGTGTTTGACTAAGGACTGAAGCGCTTTATATGATAATTCATTTTGAAGTATTAGAAATGGAGGTGAAATATATTTCCCTCAAAATACAAATGACTAAAAATTGAGAAATATATTTATAAAATACCCATTTTACAAGAATGCCACAGTATTTTGCATGAATACCACAGTTTCAAAGATGAAATAATAGTGAGTTTTTCTCTTAAGATAAAATAAAAATTAAAGACATCCTGTTTCCCTAAAAAACATAAAAAACATAAAAGAGCAAAGCTATAATAAATTATGAAGAAAATAGGAAATGTTGTGAAATGTGTGAGGTCAAACAGAAATTCCTGGACATCCAAAGCTACAACATTTACCTAAGAATATTCTGCCTTGGAATTATATGAAATAGTTTAGAGCAGAGAAGGATAACAGGAAAGTTGGTGGAATGATTCAGGGATGCTGAGTGACAGGATTCTATGACTGAGAATAATCAAAAATGTGATCATCCAATTTAATAAACTAGTTTAATACAGGAGCAACAAAAAGGTTTTGTTCACATTCTAATTTATTTAATGAATGCCTTTTATTATGATCTTTGTAAAAATTGTCTTGATATTTGTACAACTTGTGTTTATTAGTATAATTCAATTTCCATCTGAATGACATTCAATCATATATAGGTCATCACTCTGCTATTTTTTTAATTTAGTCAGGTTCTAGAAATAGTTCTACTTATTTTTACCTAAGGCCACAGCCTTTATTGATGATTTTAGCTTAATGATTCTTAATTAATCCTTGCACATGCATAGCCACTATGAAGCACTTGTGAACAGTCTAATCTATACGAGCCTCTGTGCTTTCTCTAGTTAGTCTCTTGAAGTTCTTGTGGCTCAGAACTTCTCTACTCCAGTAAATGGTCAGACCACCAGAGAAGTTTACTCGGCACAGTGTGTATGAAGAGTTGGGAATGATTTCTATGGCATATTAGATTTTCATTCCTTTCTTTTAATTTAGACTTGGAATTTTCTTGAAAATCTCCTTGGTCTCAGTCAACTTTTGAATACAGAGAAATTTGTATTAAATACTTCACATTTCCATCAAGAGTGAGGACAAATGAGAGAAAGCAAATTTTCCTTTTTCCATTTGATTTTAATATGGACAGCTATCAGAACATGTGGCCAATATTTAGGGTTGGTCTTCTGGTTTCAAAAAGACTTATTAAGGAATCCCCTCATAGATTTTCATAGTAAAAGAAATAGTCTTCCCCAGGGAAGAGATACTCAATTAGTTGTCCAAAAATAGTAATCAGCCTAGAGATCATGCATAAATATAACAGCGATCATGCATAAATATAATATTCTGTAGACTGAGCAGGCTCTCTATAAGTGTGTGTATGCCTGTGTGTGTCATTTTGTATGTATATGTGTATGTATACAATTGTATATAATTATATATGTTTATAATTCTATACATAGGTGTGATTTATATATATATATAATTATATAAATTCTGTCCATATGTATATATCATACAGAGCAAACAATTTATGTAATATTATATAGAATACATACAAAAAAATTCAAGGAAAAGAGGTCTCACAAAATTTAGAGAGAGCAAAGACAGGTAAATGGAAGAAGATAGAAATAGGAAATTTGTTAGGTAGATGTAGGTGCTGCATTCCTTTAATTCTCCGTGTTTGACTGCCTTTCCTAGCTTTGATACAGAGGAAAGAGCTTTGTCCTGGCTCAACTTGTTACGTCATGCTTTGCTGACTTCCCTAGGAGGCCTGACCCCTTTGAACAGAGAAGGCAGGAGAGAGAAGGGAGGCTGAAGCATGGAGAATAAAAACTCAGAGACAGAAATTGTGGTTCAACCTGAAGGTCAGAAAAAAAGAACAGCCAGCCAATGTCTCTTACCTCTTGTCTGAAATGGCGATTCTGCCTCCAGGAATCTGAGGAGGAGAATGAGACTGAGAACTGTCTTCTCCCATTTTACAATCATCTGCAGTTCTGGGATTAGAGGTGTGCACCACTAGAGCCTTGTATCTATGGATGAAGGTTATATGGTGATATTTAAGATATTCATTAGTGTGTCTACAGGGCAAGGCCAGTTCGGAAACCCTCTCCTCGATTGCTTATGGTCTTATCTGGGGTCATTCTTGAGGATTCCAGGGAATTTTTCTAGTGCCAGGTTTCTTGCTAGCACCATAATGGCTCCCTCAGTCAAAATCTCTCTTTCCTTGCTCTCATCTCTGTCCTTCCTCCATCTCACCTAGTTCATTCCCTCAATTTCTCCTTTCCCCTCTTCCCCCTTGTTTTCCCCTCTGCCCTCCTAACTCCCCCTAAACCATTCTCCCAATCTTGTCAGAAATGTGTCCATTCATAATTATTTGATTAAATATGAAATATATTTGGTACAATTCAAAAACAACACATTCACCAGGAGTTTCGCTCTCTATCATGCATTCCAAGATTATTAATATTCATTGTCATTGTATTTTTGGAAGAAAAAATAAAAAGTTGACAATTTTTAATCTTTGATAGCTTGTTTGAGTTAGAACACTTACTCCTTACAAGTCCCATTATGAACTGCAATTTTGGATATTTAGTGGGTTGTATTAAAGTTCCTTTATTCTTACATGACCATCATATGTGCATATATATATATATA
>LOEQ01003328.1:86064-97570 GCA_001685075.1 Bramus lutescens
TGGAAAGGGAGGGGGAGGGGAGAGGGGGAGGGAAATGGGAGGAGGGGAGGAGGTTGAAAATTTTTAATAAACAAATTTTAAAAAGTCTATGTTTTAATTTTCCACTTTTTTAAAAGGCATAATAAAAACTGCATTACCAGACATGAGCAGAGAAAACAGAGAGCAATATCAGGTGGTTATTCAGGCCAAGGACATGGGCGGCCAGATGGGAGGCCTTTCTGGAACAACCACAGTGAACATCACCCTCACAGACGTCAACAACAACCCTCCTCGGTTTCCACAGAGTAAGGCAGGCTGGAAATGTTCTTAAGCACACCATTACAGCAGAACTAATTGTCCGCATTTCTTATCCCTTTTGTGGGAGCAGATCAATGCATTACCTCCTAACAAGAAAAAAGTTAAAATTTCCTAAAAATAAAAAGTGATGATATGTATCCCCAAGGTGGTATGGAAGAAAACATAACAAAACCAAGACTTCTTGTGCAGTTAACGTTTGCTAGCTTGTTACTAGTGAGCTGACTTTGCAGGCTCATGTTCTCACAGTCACTATTGCTATCCCACCCTTCTGAAGAGCCTGGGTACAAATGTGGGCGTAAAAGTCTGCCTGTTTACATTCAAAGTATACACTGCTCACAACTCTTAGCTAATTTATAAACAAGCATTATCAGTCTTTATTAAATTAATTTTAAAACACAGATTGGATGTTTTATCAACTCTAAAAACAGGATCTATATTTAAAGCAATGTATGTGGGTTAAATTGGCAGCATTTTGATATTCTTTTGGTTTACTTAAAAAGTCATGAAAACTAGGTTATGCTAATATCTTACTACTATTGAGATCATCTAGCATGTATCATGTTACATTTTAGTGTTATTTAATTCACTGAAACTTAGAGAGCAGTAAATTCCTTTCCATTTGTCACAGAAACATTCCATTCTGAATTTTTAAATATAAACTTAGTGTATAATTGGATAAATTACCACAATGGAGTTCTGTCATCTGTTGGGATAATAACAGAAGGGCTGTGTCCACAATAATAATAATGGTAAAATGGTGAGGATTGGGTCATGGATTGAATGGACAGCAGAAATAGTGGCACAGAAGCACAAATTCATCACAATAAATTTATGAATTCATAGTTATCACTCTTTTCCTTGTTTCACTCTCTAGGACTTGATATTAAAGTATAGAGAAGTGAATATAGAATCCAACAATGAGATTAAACCTCCCGATCCTAACTATAAAATCCCTGGAATGACATTAGTCTTTGATGTCAGAGAGTCTGAATTCCATATTATCCTTTTCACTGCTCAGCAAGATAATTTCTTTTGGCTGTCCACTAGAAATAATTTACCCAAATCACTTCTTTGAAAGAAATAAATAGGTTACCATATGTAACCTTTGTCCTTATGAAATGCCTAGCACGCATGTTTAAGCATATTTCTTTACTTATTTTCAATTTCCATATTTACACATTTATAGAAGTCTATAAAGAAGATACTTGTCAATACAGAAGATCAAATGTGATGTGTAGTTGTGTCTGTAAACATTAAACATGTGCTTCTTAATGATATTAAATTTAAATATATAAGCACAACCACAATAAAAAAAAAATGCTGCTCAAAAATTACTGGGAAAATGCGGACTATCCAAAAGACTGAACATTCATTCTTTTATTCTGTGTGCATAAAATGTAAGGTGACAATATTTAGAATCATAATCAAATAACAAGCAATTGTTTTTCATGACTGTTAAGTCAGATGTTCTAGGTTAATAGACCAAGTATCCGTGTACTGTTTAAGTAACTCTGAACATTGTTTAAATCAATCTAGATATTATATTTCTCACATATAAACCGAAAAAGTTTAGCTTCTACACATTATTTTTGCACTCCACAAATCTTTAACATCTGACAGATTCAAAATCAAATCAAATCAAAATATAGAAATATCTCTCAATTTAAATCACTTTACTTAGCCGGAAACAGAAAATTTGTGTCGTCTGAAGGTGAAAGTCAAGGTAGCTGTGATTCAATTTACAGGTACTTATCAATTTAATTCTCTGGAGTCTGCACCCCTTGGAACTCATCTTGGAAGGATAAAAGCCAATGACCCGGACACCGGGGAGAACGCTGAGCTGGAATACAGTATTTCAGAAGGAGAAGGATCAAACATGTTTGACGTGATCACTGACAAAGATACGCAGGAAGGGATCATAACTGTCAAACAGGTTTCTTTTAACTGTCTTCCTATTTTCACTAAGTGCTTTTCAGTTTATTTTTGCTTTTCAGAACCAAGAAAGCAACCATGGATCTACCATCATCTTTTATGTCTTGTCCACCATTTGCAGAAAGTCGGCAAACTGATTTTACTTCAAATCAGAGATACATCATTCCTGATAGTTGGGTTGCTACTCGTTATCAAACAGCTGTATTGCAGTAGACAAGAATCAAAGGCAGAGTAAACCCAAGGGCATTTGCTTTCTATTTCTCTATGAGATGAGCAATGAAACAGACCCATCACTGTTAATTCATGCGTTTCTTGTGTCTTTTGCAAGTGTGATGGCCTCTGTAAGATGAGTGAAAGAAGAAGAGCTAAGAGCTAGAACTGACCTTGAAGACTCCTTCCTACCTGAGAATTAGCAGTCAAAGTATCAGAGGATACTATGCAAGATGTTCTGATTCATATGTATTTATTGAGTTTTGATGGAATGTTGGAGAATGACATGAAACCATGTAAAGACTAATATAGCCAATATTAATCATTTCTACTTTTCATTCTTTCCTTTATATATTTCTTTCCACAAATACTCAAATATAAAATTAATTCTATATTTAATTCTACTTAATCATCTGATATTTAACTTTTGTAATGATGTTATTTAATCAGGATTTATTTAGATAATACTTTATTTAACTATGCCTAGGAAAATTGAAATGAATTACCCAACGGTTGTCAGTTCTACTATTCATTGCATGATAGCTGTATTGTATATCATAAAATAAATATGCTGTTTGACTAGATAGAAATATTAAGATAAAATTGGGGTAGTTACTTAGCCATAGTGGACTTTAGAATTTTAAAATGTTATTAAACATTCATTTATTCAATGATTACTATGTCTTCCAATATATCCTAACATTTCTTATTCTTTTAAACTCAGAATTTAGATTTTGAAAAGAAAATGTTATACACTTTAAGAGTGGATGCAAGTAATACCCACCCAGATCCTCGCTTTTTACACCTCGGACCCTTCAAAGACTCGGCTATGGTGAAGATATCTGTGGAAGATGTAGATGAACCCCCTGTATTCAGTAAGCTCTCTTACTTAATGGAAGTGGATGAAGATGTGAAGGAGGGAAGCATCATTGGACACGTCACCGCCTATGATCCGGACTCTATGAATAACATAATAAAGTAAGTACCCGAAACACATGTATTTGTTAAACATGCAATCCAATTTGAGCTATATAATTGTGTATGGAGAATCACTGCAATACACACATCCCAAAGATCTAGTCTAACTTTTGCCCTCTTCTGCTTGCTCCAGGCATGGGAAACAACTTAAGTCTTACAACCCCACAAGATAGATGCCATTATGTTAAATACCTTACCAAGAGTAATAATGCTGAGTGTCTGAGCATTTTGAATAATTATACTATGGCAGAAAAACTAATTTCTAAAAATATAGACAGGATGTCGATTTCACACTAAACCACAGAATTTAATGTTTTAACTGTTAATGGGATAAGCCCATTGCCTGTCTATATTAAATCAAATAACTGTATAAATTTAAATTATTAAAAAGCATTTAAAATACAAGGGTTTTAAAGGTAGCTGAACATCTAAGAATCTATGACATTATATAAAACTACTACATATGGAAAATTTTATGGACAGCTTTATTAATTATGTTCACATATCTACATAAAGTCTTCTTTAAAAGAGATAATTGTAAAGCAAGAGGAGAGATAAAAGTATTAGCAATTAGTAAGTACAATATTTTCCAAATTTGACTAGTATTTTTACCAGTTAAGGAGGAGTGTTATGAAATTTAAATAATTCTTATGAACTATCCACTAAGAAATATGTAAATAGATTTATTTCGGTCTATGAGCTCAGATGCATCTTGCTAAGTTGACTCTGAGGGCCTCTTTCTTTTGATGTCTTTAGGCGCCTCCATTCTTTCTGCCTCCTCTTCAACAGGGCTCCCTGAACTCTGAAAGGAAGGATTTGATGGAGACATCCCATTTAGATTCTGTTTGTCTGTGTGTAATGTTCTGGGTCTCTGCATCCGTTTCCATTTGCTGTTGATGAGCCTTCTCTGATGATGACTGAATAATGAACTGCCCTATCAGTATAGCATAATATCAATGGGAGTCATTTTATTGATACTGTATTTTAGATCAGTATTATTTGGTTTTACTCTAAGTTTCCAGGCTTTCTATGCTCTAATTACTTACCTTAGTAATGTCATGTATGGGTTCCATCTAAAAGATAAGTAAAATGAGACATTGTTTGGCTACTTGCTTGAACTCTGTTCCCATATCCCTAGCATGTTTTTCAGACAGGAGAGATTTTATTTCAAAGGTTGTTGTGACTATGTTGGTGTTGACATTTCTCTTGTGGTAGCGTGCAGAGTAAGTTCTCCTACTAAAGACACTAGAACATAGACGTTAAGTCCGCATGTAGGCTCCAGCTCTACTTAATCTCCTTGTACAGTCAGTTGTGTGGTTATTATTCTTCATAGTAGAGCCCCACGGTCAGTTTGCAGAGAGCAACCCACTGTCTTAGCAATAGCCTGGATTGTTTGAGTATTTCCATAGGACCCCTTTTCTCAAAAATTTGATTGAATAAAATTCAGTCCCATTTCTGGAAGCCTCATTCATTGACAAGGGGTGGCAAGTTGAGACTCTGTCATCCAATATTAGGAAACATCATTAGGATCATCATTTGTTTTAGAAAGTTTCTACTACAGCGAGTTTCCATATCATCCCTCAAATGTCCTTCAGTTCCAGCCATTCAGTTCTCCTACATTCTCCCCATAAACCCTCTCTCTCCTCCCTCTCCATGTGATTCTCCAACTCTGTCCCACCAACCCCAAGCCCACGCAAGAAATTTATTCTATTTCCCACTCCCACAGAGATGATTAAATCCCCTATGGACCTTTTTTTTATATCTAACGTCTCTGGGTTTATGTATTGGTTATCAGTTAGCTAATAGGTATTATACACTTATAAAGACATACCATATATCTTTTTTGGTCAGCATTACCTCACTCAGGATGATTTTTTCTAGAGTAGTCACTTGTTTGCAAATTTCCTGATGTCATTTTGACAGCTAAGTAATACTCCATTGCATAAAGTACTACATAGTCTTTATCTATTCTATTGTTGAGCAGCAAGCACAGGACATATCCTGGCATGTGCTAGGACCTCTGCCTATATATAGATTTTAGCTGATTAATTTAAGGGGACTTCTGAGTGTGATAACAGTGTGAACCTGATTCTTGTGTTTGCTAATTTAACTTGAAAAGAGTCAATTATTGGCTTGCCATGACCGACTTTGATAAGATGGTTTTCTTATTGTGTTTTATTTTTTCATGTTTGGTTGTTAACTCTAGAGGGGAGGTGTGGTGAAGGAGCTGGGAGGACAAGATGGAAGCCAGGCTAGTCAGGATATAGTGGATGAGATGAGAATCTATTTTTAAAATTTTTATTTCTCATATATTACATCCTGACTGCAGATTTCATCCCCACTCCTCTACGTGCAGTTCCCCTCTCCCATGATCTACTCCTCCTCCATTTCCCTTCAGAAAAGACAGGCCTGAAGCTGTCATGTCAAGTTGCAATAAGTACGTACCTCCCCTCATATTGACTGGAAAATGCAACCCAGTAGAAGGAAAGGGTTTAGAAAAGCAGTTGAACTAGCTAGCAGGGCCCCTGCTTCCACTGTCAGAAGTCTCACAAGAAGACCAAGCTATATAACCAATACGTACATGCCTAAGACCTAGGTGAGTAGCATGCAGGCTCCCTGATTGTCAATTAGGGTTCTCTGGGCCCACTTTAGGTGATTCTGTAGGTTTTCTTGTGGGGCTCTTGACCCCTCTGGCTCCGAAAATCCACAGATACAGAATAGATGCAAATAGAGCCATTTTTAATAAATTGAAAAAAGAAATCTTCAAACACTTAAATTTGAAGTTGAAATGTTATTTAAATAGAGTGTTACAGATTTCCTTAATATGTGTATCCTCATAAAAGTTAGTAAAAATTACATAAGGTAATTAATACTTTATCTAAAATTAAATGTTATCAAGCTTTTTTATGATTAAAATTATCAATGACTTTACCCCTATAGAAGTGGCTTTGAATATTTCTGAATCTCTTTGACATTTTGAATATGGAATTTTCATTTTTCTCTGCTGCTTAAAAAATTAAAGCATATAATTTCAATATGTTTTAAGTATTTGTGTAATTTCCAAATTATCATCTTTATAAAACATTAATACATTCTAAACATCACAGCAATGATGCAATAATTCAGCTAAAGAAATACTCGTAACAAATTTCAATTTTTGGAAGGGTAATAGAGAGAAAGATTGTGCTCATACATTTGATTAAAGTATATGTATGCATATAAGTGCATGTGAAGACCAGATGTGTCTGACATCTCAATTTGTCTCCACTTTGTTCTTTAAGATGTGATCTTTCAGAAAATGTGGAGCTTGCCTATTTGTCTAGACTAGCTGGCCACAAGTAATAGGGGGCAAACTTTGTTCTTACCCTTTTAGTACATAATTTAGTTTGTGGCACTGTGTTGTACCTATATGTTGATCCTAGTGACTGAATTCAAGTCACCATCTTTCTCCTATCAACACTTTACCCATTGAGTCTCCTCCCTAGGCCATGATGCAGATATCTGGCTTAATGTCTTTTGCACCTTTAGCAAATATTTGTACAGTATGCTGTATAAGGTATCCTGCATAATACATACATGCTTATGCATCAAAGTATTTTTAAACTTAATTTTCAAGATTTTTCTGTGTAACCAAATTATATCTGATGTTTCAGAAATATTTACTATGATTAAAAGGACTAATGATTGGAAAATATGTAAATATACTTGTGAGTTAGTGATTTATGCAGATGGATGATAGGGTTGATATGTGTAGGATGATATGGAAGATATGAGGATATGAGATACATACAAGAACTTTTCTAAATAGTTATTGAAATTCTTTATTCAATTATTCTATTTAACTGCATATTAGTTTATCTTGTATATTACTTAGGGTCATCTAGAGGATGAGAACTACAGATTGAATATATACATAGTTATATAGATAGAGATAAATAGACAGGCAACAGACAGACAGACAGACAGACAGACAGATAGATAGATAGAGGGGCAATTTATTTGGCAGGTTTACTTATAGGCTGTGGATCAGTTAAGTCCAAAATGACTTCAAATTAAAGAATTAAAGAAAGGTCCAAGAATCCAATAGTTGCTCAGTCCACAAGGCTAGATGTCTCAGCTGTTCTTCTGTATACATGGGAATTTCAAAGAAGGAGGCTCTAATTCTACTGAAGGAATTGACTTGGCAGTGAAGAGGGAGGGAAATCAAACAAAGAGCTAAAGCTTCCTTTTTCCACCTCCTTTATTTAGGCAGTCACCAGAAAGTGTGGCCCAAATTAGAAGACCAACTTTTCAATCCAAGTGATCTAATTAAGAAAAATCCCTCATGGGTGTATGCAACTACTTTCGGTTTTAGTTAATATCAGTTATAGTCAAGGTGACAACCTATATTAGCCATCCCAATCCACCGCTTGTCTAATTGACACAAAATCATACTGTCTTACTTCACACTTAATAAAAACCAGGTCATAATTTATTCTTATATGATATAACTATACCATGTACAACTTCAAAAACATTCTATATATAGCAGGGTCACAATTATTTCTAACATCATGTAACTATTCCACGTTCACTCACAAACGCATTATAAATTTATAATAGTTGGAAATGTCTCTTGAAGGACTCTCTTTTAGTGTCACAATATCATGTTACAACCACTTGCATTTCTTTAAATTGATGCTACATTATGCAAAACAAAATATCGCTGAAAAATCTCCATTAACATATTCTTAATAAAATGTGACATAAACAGTAATGTCAGCTGTAATCCTTGTTTCTGTAATTGGTCATGTAATCTTAGCTTGTATGTACTTCTCTCTTCCCCTACTACCCATTCTGTATTTCCTTCCTTCTCAACACCTCAGGAGGTCTTAAATCTATTTTGACAGGTGATGCATAACTTCAGTGCTGAAGCATCTGTGCTCGTTGTCATCCTGATTGGATTAGGTTGCTATAGTTACCCACTGACTATAATTACGAGACACGGTAGCACTAAGAGATACCCCAAATGATCTCCTGTGCTCCAGGCAAAATCTTTCTTTTTTAAAATTGATTTTTATTGAGCTCTACATTATTCTCTACTCCCCTCCCTGCTGTGCCCTCCCATCCAACCCTCCCCCAAGGTCCCCACTCCAAATTTACTCAGGAGATCCTATCTTTTTCTACTACCCATGCAGATTAGATCTTATGTATGTCTCTCTTCGTGGCCTCATTGTTATCTAGGCTCTCTGGGATTGTGGTTTGTAGGCTGGTTTTCTTTGCTTTACGTTTAAAAGCCACCTATAAGTGAGTACATGTGATAATTGTCTTTTTGTATCTGGGTTACCTCACTCAAAATGATGTTTTCTAGCTCCATCCATTTTCCTCAAAATTCAAGATGTTGTTATTTTTTTCTGCTGTGTGTACTTCATTGTGTGAATGTACTACATTTTCCTTATCAATTCTTTAATCAAGGAGCATTTAGGTTCTTTCCAGGTTCTGGCTATGACAAACAATGCTGTTATGGGCATAGTTGAGCACATGTCTTTGTGGCACGATTGAGCATCCTTTGGATATATATCCAAAGTGTTATTATTGGGTCTTGAGGAAGACAAAATCTTTCTTATCTCCATTGTGGAGAATTAATCTACTTTCCACTTGTTAATTTAGGTCAATCATCCTTCGAATACAGTTATCTATGGTTTAACCTGTTGATTTAACATCATCATAATCACAAAGTGGTGATGGGGATGTCTGATCTTCTACTTCCATTGAATGTTTGTTGTTCCTTCTGGTAAGAATGTTGCCCCACAACACACACACACAAACCATGAAACCTCTTTGCCAGTAGAACTTAAGGTCACAGTAAGAGGGAGCAAATCAATCTTAAAATGGGTCTTTAGGGGTGATAGTGAGCGGAACTGTTTCCTTACTTCCCATTGATTTTCGGACTTATGGCTCCTGGCTATGGGGGGAAATATCTTATATTGAACTTTGATTCAAAGCATAAACCACATTTTTGTAGAACTCTATCCCAGCCCTCCAGACTGCTGTCACCTAATTAGTACTGTAACTGTGACTTCAAAAGGCCTTTCCATCCTTCTATCAGGTCAGTTCTGGATGGTGGGGTACATGGTGATAATAATGGATTCTGTAATTGAAGGACTACTAAGTGGAGATTCTAGGTTTAATATGGAAGCTTGTCGAGTTTTTGTAAAGATATCAAAACTTTCTTTGAATGGTTGGAGATGCTTGATATTCCTTGTTTTAGCATTGTTAAAGAATAGTTAAGATGCAGAGAAATTGCAATTCTAGAATGGGTACAGTCTAAAGCCTAATCCTCCAATAAGGGAAGGCTCAGAAGACATGCCTTTACTAATTATATAAAACATAAAATGATGCAAGGGACACTGGCACATTTGCATAGTTCTGTTGTCACCAATTTGCTAGTGCCTGACCATAGTTTCAGAGATGTTGTTGCTCTACTGAATTGCCAAAGGCAAGGTTATCATAGTTATTGCAATGTGCATCATAGACAAATGTTCATAATGAGATGACACATAATGAGCAGTGCAGGTAAAGTCATTTTTATGGAGTCATGACAGATATGGCACTGGATAATCAGTCAAGATGTTTCCAGGCATGAAATACGTAAGGAGCAAACTGCATTTTTGTTTGATCTGTATAAGCAGAAACATTCTGTAATGAATAAAAAGAAGGCTACATTGGTTTTTGGCACAAGGAAATTTCAATCCTGTGAAAGAATTTTCAGACTGGAGACACTTTACAGACACAGAATCCCTTGAATGGAGGGACAGCCAGGTTCTCATGGGAGAGGATCTAGATAAAATTCCTGGAGTTTCGCTGTTAGCCTTTCTCCAGTCCTTCCCTAGAGAGACCTTTCACAAAGATAATTGTACACTGGATAAAAGGACATAGTCAATTTCCTGAGGGTTTTTTGGATACTGGTTTTTGAAGTAATTCTGATTCCTGGAGACCCATAGAATAATTGCAAAGCCTCTTGGAGTTAAGGTAATTAATGGAGTTTCGTGTGACATCTGATTCACAGTTGATCCAAAGGGTATCTGAGCAAATACTATAATTATGTCACCAGTCCCATAATGTATAATTGGGATGGGTATATTTAGAAGTTGGCAGAATTTCCATATTTGATCCTTACCTGTGAACTGAGAAATATTGTATTTCAAAAGACTAAATGGAAGCCTTTTGAATTGTCCATGCCAGGAAATATAGTGAATCAAAGACAACCACATCCCTGGAGGAACAGCAGAAATCAGTGCCTCCGTCAAGGGTTTGGAAGATGCAAGGTGCTTGTTCTTGCATCTCCTTTTTCCTCTCCTCTCCAAACAGACTAATCTTGACGAGTGACAGTTGACTATAAAAGTCTCTATCAAGTAGTGACTTCAATTGTAGCTGCTTTACCAGAAGTAATGTTATAACTTAAGCAGATTCATACATCTTCTGGTACATGATATACAACTATCGATTTAGCAAATGCTTTTCTCTCTGCTCCTGGCCATAAAGACCATCAGAAGCAATTGATTTCAATTGGCAGGGCCTGCTGTATACCTTTATAGTTTTTCCTCAAGGATATATTAGCTATCTACCTGTGTGTCATAAATTAGTTTGAAGAAATTTTGATAATCTGTCTCTTCAATAAAATAGTACACTGATCCAATGTCTCTGAGTTATTATTAATCATGCTCCAAAATGACATAGTAAAATCTGATGGGAATTTATGATTTATTTTTTGAAATGCTGAAATATGTAATTACCCATTTTTGTTTTGACCTGAACTGCTAAGTTTAAAAATATGTACATGTACACATACATGGAATTTTACAGGGGTATTTACAAAAATTACAATTGATTCTAAATATTAAAAGATTTATAGATGTTTTAATAGCAGTAATTGGAGAGAAGACTGCACAGTTATATATGTAGTGACATTTGAAAATGACTGTGATTTGATTTCCAGAATCCACATGGCACTTCAAAACCATCCATAACCTCCATTTTGGGAATCTGATACCCCTTTCTGACCTCTCTCTCTCTCTCTCTCTCTCTCTCTCTCTCTCTCTCTCTCTCT
>LOEQ01003328.1:100923-115925 GCA_001685075.1 Bramus lutescens
TGGCCTGCAGACATACACACAGACAGAATATTGTATACATAATAAGTAAATAAAAGAAAAAAATAAGAAAAAAGAAGAAAGAAAGCAGAGCTCGAGCTCTTCTCTTCCTCTCTCTAAAAAGAAGGGCTGGAGAGATGGCTCAGAGGTTAAGAGCACTGACTGCTCTTCCAGAGGTCGTGAGTTCAATTCCCAGAAACCACATGGTGGCTCACAGCCATCTGTAATGAGATCTGGTGCTCTCTTCTGGCCAGCAAGCATACCGACAGACATAACACTGTGTATATAATAAATAAATAAATCTATTATTTAAAAAAAAAGGTTGCAGCTTTACGAAGTTAAGAAACATTTCCTTGGATTAAATAAGCTTTATAGTAAATAAAAATATTACTCTCCACCTAGAAGTTATCAGTGTCATTTTTACCTTTCTATTAAATTGTTTGCAATTAAATAACCTAGATTTCTGCTATATTCTAAAACAGTTAATACATTATTAATACATTTCCATTGTTAATCACTATTTCTAATCTCTGAATATTTTCATAACTTTTTCTGTATTAAAATACACAGTATGGAGGCAGATGCAGGTGAATCTCTATGAGTATGAGAACTACCTGGGCTACAAAGAAAAAAATAAATAAAAAATTTCACTACAACATGTGTAATACATTATTCATGAATCTTCATAATTTTTTATTATTTGTATATATCTTTTACAAATATGGTAACATCCTGAGGATTCAATTTCAAAGGAATGGTTTTGGTTTAAAAGATTCACCCTTTCTCCATTGAATATAATGATGTCTGGTATACTTTTAAGTTTCCAGTTCTTGTCAAACTTCAGGTTTAGGGGTAGGGGATGAGATGGAGTTTCACTTAAGTCTTCAAGAATTATGATTCTATTAATTACATCACCAAACTTGCTAGCAAATAAAACTGTACCTGGAAATAGGATAGAATACAGAAAAAATCTATTGCAATAATAAGTTTAATAAGACCATCTTTAGATACCCAATGAAAGTGGGAAGAAAAATCAGCAATAAGTAAACAAGGATTAAAGAACTATGGTAGAAGTACCAGAGAGAGGATGAAATCAGCATCAGGAACACATTCTAAAGGAAAACTTAGGGAAGTATTTTTCATCTAGCACCCAGAAAATCTGTTTATCAAACCTGTTGGCTTAAATATAAATGCTACTGGCCATATCAATTTCCTGTCACAGTTACCAGCTGTTGCCTCCACTGCTTGACCTCATCAGTTGTTATAAATCTCTCAAATTAAAAGGTTACTTATAATTTTACATTTTTTTTACATTTTGAAAGAACATCTTGCCTCAATTCACACCTATTTTGTGTTCATCATTTTTAAAGTTCAAAGATTTTTTTTAGAAGAAATTCAGTTGCCTTCAAATTAAAAGTAAGGAGCAAAACAAATTTATTGGCAAGAGATTGAATAAAGTTTTAGTAAAGGATACATAGTCCAAACTGAGGTGCAAAGAATCCATGGGAAATTCTATATAGAGAGGGCTTCCAAGATTTCTTTATTTTTCTGTTGGGAAAAAAGAAATATATCCAGATGTGGTGGTGGAGACTTTAATTCTGAGACACAGGTGGCTACAGCATGAGGATCACCACTATAAGATTACTTGGGGTCTACATAGCAGTATTAGGATAGACACTATCTATCTACAAATAGTAACATTGGTCTGGAATTAAAATTATTAATCTCTGTAAATTATTCTTATTATTTTCTTGTGCAACTATTAGTATCTTTATTATATAGTCAGCAACCATTCTACCAATTAAAATTTTCACACTATACAGTTGTGAGAATCATATTTCTTGAAAGAATCATTTAGGAAGAAGAAAGTAAATCTGTAGCTGGCTACACTGAGTTAATCAATGATAATATGACTTAGAACTTCACTCATTAAAACAACCGCCACTTATCTTATGTACAACTGCAGTCTCTATGTAGCATGTTTTAGGGGAAAACCACAGGTATTTAAATGTGTTTAATGTTTTATTATAGAACATGAAATGAAAACCTTATTTGAGCTCATATTCTACAGGTGAGTTATTGTGTAATGCTCCTGATTTTTATGTCACCCATATGAGTGGATCCTTTCTCTGAAGGACGCATTTCCAGAGACAGTTTATGCCAGTGCTATGTTTCAAATAACTGTTCAAATTTCAATGAATGAAAATCAATAAAATACTATTAATTTTATAAACCATTTTCAGGGACACAGAAGTGATCTATGTGCTAAGTGTTTAGCACATTTTTTTTTCTGCTCATTAGCAGTGATTCCTTCCATTTGTTAATAACTGGTTACTCAGAATGCCCTAATTCTGTGTTGAAAATAGAACATGGATGGTATGTAAATGAATAATATCTATGAAATTTAATAAATCATGAGAATCACTTTAACTGAGGGCATTGTTTAAATATAGACTGGAAAGTTTGCACTGTTGATGATAAAGAGTGAGGATATGTCTATCTGCATTGTCTAAGTGAGTCTCCTCCAGGAATTCATAACCTGAAAAGCCTTGCCAATTAAGATTAAACTGAATTAGAAGACTGGAGAGTGCTCAGAACTACTTTTGATCTCCCATAAACTATAAGAGAGTCAATTTGTGACTTTTATATTAGAATTATTATTTAGTATTTCTTTCACCAGAGAGTCCTTATATTGATATCTAGGAAAAAGCTATTGGGAATAAAAGAGCTGCTTTTTTTTTCTTTTTTGACCTTCATTACAGGCAGTGAAAAAAGTTATAAGACCTTTTGTAACATGATCAGATATTTTTAACTACTGAATTTCCCAGCAAGAAAGAGACAAATTTGCAAGGCAATGCTTTCGATTTCACTTTATTCAACATGAATATATTGTTATATTGTTTTGGTTTAGTTTCATTCTTCATAGAAATGTTTTTGCCTTGTTTTTATCTTTCAAGTTATTGTAACAACACCTGGTAAAATTATGGGAGTCAGAGAAAACTTGAAAAAAGGTAACAATCAGTTTTAGATAATTTTATCACCCATTCTTCGGAAGGTCATAATACTGGTGACTATGATAATCGATGTGTTTATGAGGAGTGAGCATCTCTTGGGTCCACAGGTACACTCGTAATTCTAGAACTTGGAGAGAAGAATAAGGAGAATAGAAATTTCAAGGTCCTCCTTAGCTAAGCAGGAATTCAAGGGAAACCCAGGCTCCATGAGACATCTCAAAACCACACTAAACCAAAACAAAATGAATAAAGTAAATAAAGAAATAGGCAACATTTTTTAACTTTTCTCCTCTCAGATGAAACTGTTCAACTTTCTAAGAGCGCAAAAACTATAATGAGACAATATCAAAAAACACTGAGATTATCATAAGTTATTGTCAAAGTAAATTTAACAAGTACTTTTATACATTGAAATAAACTGGCAAAATTAAATTCAAGATTGAATTTACAAAGTTAAAGAGATGTTTTAATAGAGGACCTGGGTTTGGTTCCCAGCATCATCATGGTTGTTTTCAATTTTTGGTAATCCTGTCCAGGGCATCTAAACCCCACTTCTTGCCTACACAATTGCTGAACATGAATGCAGCACATTAACATACATTTCATGAAATAAAAACAGATAATCTTAAAAAATTCGATTTTCTGTTTCTATAAAATTGCATACTTCCTATAAAACAATATTCATGGACACATATGAATTACATATGCAAAAAAAACCCAACGAACTACTGCTGGATTGCCTTTCTGTGTCGTCAGTGACAGGATTGCTGAGGATAAGGTAGGAGAACTCCAAATTGGATGTCAATGTGGGCTATACCAACAAACATGCATCAAAAAATAATACCATTAATTTTAAGAGGAATGCAGGAAGACGAGTTGTTAAAGACAGTCTGAGCTACATGATGAGCAGCCATTCCCAGCTGCTTGAAACCCTGTCTGAAAACAAATACACAAACAAGAGAACAAAACTACAAAGTGAAACCAAACAAACAAACAAAAAATAACTATACTAAAATATATAGCACTTCCAAAGCAGATCAAAAAGTTCTTTTAAGTGCCTTTGAGGAGACACGTAGAAAAGTGAGCAGTGATGGCGAGATCTTTCTTTGTTGTTCTTGTTTATTTTCCTGTCCTCATTACAATCATTTTTCTGTAAAAAATTTAATACTTGGTTATGATAAAATGAGTTAATCAAAAAGCAATTAATGTTTTTCTTAATGTTTACACAACTACCCAGGAGTATAAGTGATGACTCCAAACACACTCACCAACATGGTGGTCATAATGGAACAGTCAGAGCCTCGAACTGTTTCCATAGGGATGAAAATGCAGAAAAGATGCCATCATTTTACAACTCGTATTTTGTCACATCGTATGAGAATTTCCTATAAACTGATGAGATAGAGAACGATGTAAATAATTTCAGATAGGTCTAAATTTACAAGTCTCTTTCCTCTCAGATAGGTCTGAATTTACAAGTCTGTTTTTGTTCAGATACTCTGTTGACCGACATACTGATATGGAACGGGTTTTTAGTATTCACTCAGAAAATGGCTCGATCTTCACTCTGAAGCCTCTGGACAGGGAATCATCCCCTTGGCACAACATCACAATTACAGCCACAGAGATAAGTAAGTTGAAGGTATATCCTTCTAAACCTATTTCACCATAGTAGCAAATAAAAGACAGAAAATAGGCTCTTTTTGACATTATTATAATAGTGGTAATATCTATGAAAGAATTAATCAGATGATGTTAGTATTTTATGTAAATTTTATTTAAAGATAACAAATTATTTTAAATAAGTTTTATATATATTTACAAGTGTTAATGGATTTAAATTGCATCTAGCCTCATGAAAATAATACATGGTCTTATAGACATTGTCAAGTTTACCTTATTAAACACAATTATAATTTCTTTTTTATTATGCTTTATTTTTGGACCAAGTAATAAAGATATTTGCCACCTATCCAAATGAGCTAAAGAATACAGAGAATTGGGCTAGAGAGATGGCTCAGCAGTTGAGAGCATTGCCTACTCTTCCAAAGGTCCTGAGATCAATTCCCAGCAACCATATGGTGGCTCACAACCATCTGTAATGAGATTTGGCGCCCTCTTCTGGTGTGCAGGCATACATGGAGGCAGAATAAATAAATTAAAAAAAAGAATACAGAGAATTGATCAGTCACTTGATTACTGATTCTGATTGTGGCTTTAAAGCTTCCTTTATAAATGGAATTGAAAATTGACACTAAGATTTTGTTGCAGATAACCCAAAACAAAGTAGCCAAATTCCTGTCTTCATCAGAATTCTTGATATAAATGATCATGCTCCAGAATTTGCCATGTACTATGAAACATTTGTTTGTGAAAATGCAAAATCTGGGCAGGTAAGTAAAGCTATTAAAAACTTTATAAACATATCTTTGACAAGACAGGAGTCAATGCTTTGCTTGTATGAAATTTTGTTATACTGATATTGTATTTCTTCTATGTATACTTACCAAAGCACTCACAATGATATTTAAAATGTGACTTTCAAAAACTCTTCTTAATGTGACTGTAGGAAAATAAATACATTTATAGCATGTCCAAATGTTCTCACATAGAGTTATACATAGGCTGATTGTGAATTATATTTGCTAATGTCTTAAGTATACATTTTTAATAAACATTGATATGTTTTAAATATTTATATTTTAATTTTCAATTGTAAATTGTTTCCTTGTTTATGTTTTGCTGCATTAAGTACCTTAGAAATGTATGGCTTAATTTAACTTTTTCTGTAATTGCAAAATTTTAATTCTACTATATTTTAATACCTAATTTTGTTTTTTGAGGGGCTCGTTTTAAATAATTTCTAATGAGGAAATAATATCATAATCATGGAAATAAAGAAGTATAAGAGATTAGGACTTTAGAAAAACGACAAAACAGGTTATTAATTGAATTAATCAATTTCCAATGTTCAAGTCACCAGGGAGTAAAAACAATCCCTGAAGTACGTAATTAACTTTACATTAGAGATAATTTTCGATACTGACTAAATGCTATCTTAGATAAAAGTAATAGATCCATAAAAACAACACAAATGATCCCTTAAGTACCTAGTAAACTTTACATCAGAGATAATTTTCATTATTGATTAAACGCTATCTTAGATGAAAGCAATAGATCCGTAAAAAAAAAAAAAACCTTTGGTGTGTTTTCCTGAAAACTATATATATGTCCAAATTTTTAATTATATTAAAATAAGAACATTGCCTTAGCAAATTATAGCAACTGAAAAGATCTGTTTATGTTTTGCAGAACAAAATTAATGGTTATGTTTTGATTTCAGTTGATTCAGACAATAAGTGTCATGGACAAAGATGACCCTCCCAGAGGACACAAATTCTTCTTTGAGGCAGTGCCAGAATTTCCACTTAACCCAAACTTTACTATTGTAGACAATAAAGGTAAAAGATATCTATAAAACTCTAAAGTGTCAATTATTAAAGGGAAGAATTGAAATTGAACATGAAGCAAAGTGTTGCATCTTCTTCTGTCATTCCAACACCTTGAAGTGATCTCAGGAACATCAAGAATCTCAAGGTCATTTTCTAGATAGGGTAGTTGAGACTAACCTAGGCTATGGCAAAAACACATCTCAAGACTACAGAGTGGAAGAATGTGGGGGAGGAACCATAGAAGGAGGAAAAGAGAGATGAATGGGAGAAAGTAATGAGTACAATGATTTTTTCTAACATTCTTTTTTCCTTTTCAGATAATACAGCAGGAATCATAACTCAAAAAAATGGGTACAGCCGCTCCAAAATGAACACCTATCTACTGCCAGTTTTAATCTTTGACAACGATTACCCTATTCAAAGCAGCACTGGCACACTCACTATCCGTGTGTGTGCATGTGATAACCAAGGAAACATGCAGTCCTGCAATGCAGAGGCCCTGATGCTTGCTGCTGGCCTGAGCACAGGAGCGCTCATTGCAATTTTGCTTTGTGTCATCATCCTGCTCAGTAAGATACACATCTCTCAAACCTCCCCTCCCTAAGGTCTTCTTCTCCATTCCCCAGGCATTTTATATGAAATTGTACATATTTAACATTATACAAATTTTTTTCTCAATGGGAAAAGAATATTACCCTATTTTGTTTTTGAGAGAAAGGACTAGTTGTCTAACTGTAAAACAAAGATGTAATAACAGAAGAGTTACAATTATAACATGAAGGTAATAGGACCACAGTTCTAAGGGCTTAATTTAATACCATGACATCTGTTCAACTAGGCAATGACTAGAAAGCAGGTGCATCCCTTTCCTTGTGTGTTTACATGGCTTTGTATATTTGTCCAGGTCACACCAAAACACATAGTTATGTGTGGAGCCTTGACATCAGCATCAGGTGACTTGATCTATTGATTTACACCTTGTTTTTGACACTAGCTAGATTACAAGACCTGGAGCTCACTGATATACTGCATAGCTGGTTCAAGATGCTCTGGGTCCCTCCTCAAACTCCTATAATTAGAATTCCAGGACGTCATCATCATGTCTGGTGGGAATCTGGACTATTAGTGTCATTCTTGCCAAGCAAGCTGGTTATTTATTGAGCTGTATTCCCACCTCCAAACGGCATTTATAAAATTCATTTATTGATACATTAATGCAAATCTTCTACCTTAAAACTCTCTATTCTAATCTTAAAAGTACAAGTTTTTACCCTTAAAAATGTTTTTTACTAACAATATAAAATATGTAGAAATATATCAGGCATTGATGAAAGCACCTTAAGATATTTTTCTTAGAGAAATTTTATAAGATACACACACATATTTATACAATCTCTCTCTCTCTCTCTCATACACACACAAAAAAAACCTCAGCTTTTATATTTTCATTATGAGAGGGTAATCACAAATGTCCCACTCTTCAAATTAAATCATGTTTCTGAAAGAATATATTTTATCTAAGCACACACCAATACAATGATTTAAATGAATCAAATGGTTGTTTCACTGTAAACCACCCCAAAAATTATTTCTATAAAATATTCATCCAAAAATTTTGCACTAAGGGCAGGAGACTTTGCCAAGCTTACGTGCTAATGCTTATGTGTGCTGGCTTATTTTCACCATAAATTTCCCAAGCTCTGTGGAAAAATCCCTCTGGCCAGATACCTTTGTAGAACTTCACTAAGGCTTTGACACACGTGAATGGATAATTTATTTCATTTAGCATCATCCAGCTATTTAGAAAAAAATGAAAGTGGTTTTGCACTTAAGACACAAATTTTGTCCAGTCTTGGGATGCTTGAAACTTGACTGTGGAAATGAAATTTGCAGCAAGAATTTTTTTTTTTTAAGTTTGATTTTAGAGACCCCTCTGGCACTATGATGAATCTTAGATATTTAATTTTTGAACATCTTAATTTAGAAGAATGTTGGGAGTACAACTCAGGGGTAAAGCATTTTAGCATTGCAAACCCTAGGGTTAACATCAGTTTATGCAAAACAAACCAAAAATAAGTAATAAAATCTGTATGAATAAAAGGCATAGTAGGAAAGGAATGTCTAGAAAATTAATGAAATCTTACAAAGTTTAGAAATACCCGTCAAAATGATAATGCTATAAAATGTTCTATGATTTCTTTTGATTTACTACTCACAAAATCCTATACTTAGGAATATTATATTCATA
This sequence comes from Bramus lutescens, assembly GCA_001685075.1. Taxonomy (NCBI): domain Eukaryota; kingdom Metazoa; phylum Chordata; class Mammalia; order Rodentia; family Cricetidae; genus Bramus; species Bramus lutescens. The sequence goes on from LOEQ01003328.1 coordinate 109,635, forward strand.
ATATAATTAAATGCTGCATTCTAGTTCTGCATTAGTGAAAATATTGATTCAATTTTCTATGTAATAGGCTCATTGCATTAGTGTACATCAAATGTTTATTTCTATCCAGTGAATGAAGCAGACATTTCTTACCTAGCAGAACAGAGAGGAAAATAGATATTAATGACTCGAAGAGCCATTCATGTAAGGTAAAATTCATTCATGTCTAGGGAAGATATGTTTATGATCTATTATCTATTTCCAACATTTCAAAACCAAAAGTACATTTATTCAATTATTAATTGCAAAATAACACTATTTCTAGCACATGACTCCATTTTTAGAGAATATTCAACTATTTAAGATTTTCCTTCTTTAATAAGAAAGATTATAGTTTTATATGTTTTAAAACAGTAATGTTTTATTCATTTTTAATAGGTCTCACATGAACCTGAATAAGGTTAAATTCCCCAATCGTTTTTTTTTTTAAATTTATTTGAGGTTAGCAATTGACCTGGAGATGTAGGACAATGGTAGTGTATTCCCACCATGTTCAAGGCTCAACACTCAATGAAAAATAATTCAACATACCAAAATTAAGTCAGAGTACAACAAAGGCAACAGAAAATTTGGAGCTAAATTGTTTTGTTATTTTTAATGAAATATGAATACTTTTACCTCCCCTTTCTTCTACCCTTTGAGCCAAGATCTCAGTAGGTAGCCCAGGATAGATCCAAATATTCTTACTGCTTTAGTTTCTAAATTGCTGGAATTAAAGACATGCATAATCAAGACTGGCTCAGAAATAATTTTGGAAAATATTGGACTTCTTAAAATAAGTAAAATGTAGTTTTCAATTTCCTGTTTAAATAAATATGTGAGAAAAATTCTAGATTTGATTATTTTTCTTCTTAATTTTTTCTTACAATGTATTTTTTATTATGTTCTGATTTAGTTTTTAATTTTTCTCTTGCATAAATAAGGATTGAGTTTTAATATCAATTTCAGAATTTAGAAATCATATCGATTTTTAATTTTCTTAAAGCATTTTATGGGAGTCAAGGAGATGACTTTCTTGATACAATGTTTTTCTTGCAAATCTCAGAACATGAAAACCAGCACACAGGGAATATGTTGGGTTGTGTGAGCACATCCTTAACCTCTCCTGCCCTGGGGGCAGTAGTTAAGAGGGAGACATGAAGGAAAACCAGTCTAACCAAATAGTGATTTCTGAGTTCAGTGAGAGACCCTCATTCACATCGTAAAGAGTGACAAACGAAAACCTCAATATTAACTTGCAGACTCCACAAACATAAATCAATGTACATATATAGAGAATGCCTCTTATTGTATAAGCAATAGGAAAAGAAAATTGCTAAATATATACATTAAATTTAATTCAACTTCTATGAGAAAAGCTGTGGTTTTACTATATGAGGAAATGCTTAATTACATCCATGGATATATACACAAATAAAAAATAGAATAATATATAAATAAAACAAAATCATAATTTTAGCTTCAAAATCTGAATGTGGGTTTGTGAATTATGAATGGTTTCAATAAGAAAAATCCAATTGTAGTTGCCCGATGCACGAGTGCAAATTAAACTTGGTTTGAAATTTGAATATTATAGTGAGGTCTTAAAACTTATATTTCAGATTTTCCACAAATTTCAAGCCATATCACTAAAGCAATTTAAATAAATGTTTGCTCAATATTTAATAAAATAAAATCATTAATCACATATTATATATATATGTGCAGATGTGGAAAATAAATATATGTATATATAAAAAAGTGTTCATTAATATGAATCTGTATGAGAGACTATTTACAAACATACCCTAAATTTTTACTCATAGAAACGACTAAATAATTATTTTCTTAACTTTGAGATAAATGTGTGTTCGGTAAGAAGAAGAATGCAGTTATTCTTAGTTGAAGAAATGCAGTAATTCACAAATAATATCTTTAATAACCCAAATCAACAGGCTTTGAAGTGTAAATAATTGATGCCTAGTTTATTTAATTATTATTTCAATTTAATTTTACTGTTTTTATTTTAAAGGGTGCAATGTTTCCCTTTTTTGTTCTAATTGGATAGTTACCCATGTCTTCAGATGTTCATCTAAATTTCATACACACTAGAATTATGTATATTCTCCATAATCATGAATCTTACTTATTGAATCACTTCACCTCTCATCAATAGCTCTAATCGTGCTGTTTGCTGCATTGAAGAGGCAACGAAAAAAGGAGCCTCTGATCATTTCAAAGGATGACGTCCGGGATAATATTGTGACCTATAATGATGAAGGTGGTGGAGAGGAAGACACCCAGGCTTTTGACATCGGCACATTGAGGAACCCAGAAGCAAGAGAAGACAGCAAACTTAGAAGAGATGTCATGCCTGAAACTATTTTTCAGATAAGAAGGACTGTGCCCCTGTGGGAAAATATTGATGTACAAGATTTCATCCACCGGAGATTAAAAGAAAACGACTCAGACCCAAGTGCACCTCCTTACGACTCCCTGGCCACTTACGCCTACGAAGGGAACAATTCTGTAGCCAATTCGCTCAGCTCCTTAGAATCTCTCACTGCTGATTGTAACCAGGATTATGATTACCTCAGCGACTGGGGTCCTCGGTTCAAAAAACTCGCAGACTTGTATGGGGGTGATGACAGTGACCGCGACTGAGTCTTGTATGGCTTCAACAGTGTTAGTAGAAAGACCCTTTGATACCAGATTGAGTGGCCTGTTGTATCCTTTTTATGGAAGAAATTTTTAAAAATCAACTCCAAACAATACACAAGTGTTGTCTTAGTAAGGGTTTGTTTAATCAGTAAGTTTCTGTGAATGAGTATGAGCGACATAAATTTTAAAACAGTAATAACATTTCACCCTTTTTGCCTATTGAGCTTGAAAAAATAGATCACATTAATAATCAATAAAAATATTCAAAGGCTTTTTGTGCCTTGTCTTAGTATAGGAAATTTATAAATGTTTTCTTAACTGATTGTCAGTCACATATACTATAAATTAGACATTGTTCAACGGCTTTGTAAATTAATTGAAAGAAATATACCTAATGATCTAGGAGTGACTCTTACTGCCATATTTATTTAGCTGAAAGACGTCTTTGTGTTAATTCACTCATATTTTTATAAGTGTATATTTATATTTTTGTATTTTGATGAAATAAACTGATATTTATAAAAATGAATTTCATTTTTCTTCCTACCTTGGAGCAGTTGATCTCACAGCAGAAGTGTTTTATCTCTCTGAGTGTAAAACACGATTTTACTCAGGGAAAAGTGGTTCAGAAATAACTGTAGAAGACACCGATGTAATCTGAGGGGGCTCTAGGGATGAACTCTGCTATAAACTGTTCTTCCTCTTAAGTGTGGACAAGTGTTTATTGAACTATTAATGCCTACTCATAGAATATGACATTGACGCGGGATATACAGTATTATATATACATATACATATATACATAGTTGTGGACAATAAACTAAGTTTTTGCAAGATTTATCAAACGATGCATTGTATTTGAATAAATGCAGTGTCTGTCAAAGATGCTGCAGAGATAAAGAAGAGCCCCAAATCAATTTTTAATAAATAATTGTTTTAAATGAGAAATGGTAATTATGAATATGTATGTTTGTGTGTTTGTGTGTGTGAGAGACCGACAGACAGAGAGTTTAATCTGAACTTCAAAAATATATTCTCGGTTTTTAATATCATATTAAAAATGTATATTAATTTCTACCATTTTAAACGGAAAAAAATCCCAGTACTGGGAATGAGGAATGTACGCAAAGACAAACCTAGTATCTCAGGAGCTGTTTGCTATGGAAACCTACTTGGAAAGGAAAAATCCTTTTTCGTCAACTGAGAGTCATTGAGTTTATCAACCACACTCCAGGGTAGATCTCCCTCATGTTCAGGATAGTAAGTCAGTACAAAAGAACTCTGCGTAATTTTTATGCTTTTTATTTTAGTTTTGTTTTGCTTGGGTTTGATGCTTTTCTTTCTGCTTATTTCTCTGGAGGATTCTTATTTGTTTCTTTGCTTTGTTTTGAGTTTTGTTTTTATAGCAAATGAGAAAGAACCGGAAGTTGACTGAACAGGGATGTAGAAATGATCTGGGAGGATTTGGAGGACGGGAAGAAGGGAGAGAGCATTGAATAGAAATTGGGAGCTTTTTAGGGAGAGGTTAAAAACCTGTCACAAAGGAAAATCCCAGGAATCTACTAAGATGACCCTAGCTAAGACTCCTAGCAACAGTGGGACATGAAGTCTGAATTTACCTTCTGCAGTGACCAGGTAAGACTTCAAGTGGACGGAATGGGAAACCAACCCAGCCACATAACCTTCTACCTACAGTCGGTTCTGCCTGTGGGGTGTGTTCAGCTTTGTGCCTTACCCAATTTTCAACAGAGAGGCTTCATACAGCAACTGATGGGAACAGACAAAGAGATCCACAATCAAACATTAGGCAGCGTTTGGGGAATCCTGCTGAAATGAGGGATACATGATTATAGAGGCCAGAGGGGTCATGGACACCACAAGAAAGCTCAAAGAACCTACTAAACTGTTCTCACAGTGGCTTACAGGAACTGAACTTTCTAGGCCTGAAAGGGAGTGACCTACGAAATCTGCATATATGTAGCTTTGTAGATTAATCCTTTTGTGTTATCTCTACCAGTAAGAACAATGGTTGTCTCCAACTCTTTTACTGGCTTTTGGGAACCTGTGTTCGCCTTGCCCAGACTAAATACATAGGGAGGTGCTTAATCTTTCTGCAACTTGATATGCTGTGTTTTCTTGATACTCGTGGGAGACATGCCCTTTCCTAAACAGAAATGGAGGAGGAGAGGATTGAGGGGTGGCAATATAGGTCGGTGTGAATGGAGGAGCTGAAAAGAAAGGAGAGGAGAGAGGGGAAACTGCAACCAGGATGTAAAACAAATTTAAANAAAGAAAATAAATTTATAAATAAATTAAAATGTATAGTGAAAAGCAACAACTTTTCTGTCTAGTAATACTTTTATCAAGAAGACTAAAGTGTATAGCTATTGAGAAAAGATGATAGGCAGTATGATGATTTACTAATGAATAGAATTGTCTATAAACAGAAGATAGTATTGTCTTCCAAAAAAGAAGAAAGGAGGTGAATCAGGATATTTCTTCAGGTAGGAAAAGCACTCAGGCTGCTTGCTGTTGGTTTGCTTTCAATGGAGTATCAAACCAAAATAACCATTCACAGGAGATTGCAGGATGATTATTTTCTGGGACGAAAACTGCCCACCATTTTGAAATAGACACAATTTAAGTAACAAATGCCATGTTTCATAAAGAATAATTTTAATGTTGGCTTAGTCTGCGACTAAGTATTTTTATGTATCAAATACTTGCAATATTATAAACAAATACTTAAGGTTTATTATGATGCAAATTTTGGAAAGTTTTAAAGAATGGCTCATTGCAGAAACAAGAGGTAATATTTATTAAATATTTGTTGTAATACAATAGATGCATTGTATTTGACCTCTAAAAAAGTACAGATTTTTTTTTTACTTTAATTGAATGTATGTTTCCCCATTGTGAGAAATCTTCCGGAGTGGATCAGATGAAGACTAGAGAAGAATGATTCAATGACATGATGTAATAAGGAAGTCACTTTATTTTTACTCATTGGAATAAAAGATGTGTATACAGAATTAATGTGCTTGCCTTGGTGGTATGTCGTAGCTGCTTAAAAGAAACTTCATGGAGCACGTCAGAGATGGAGGAACAGGTGGGTACTTATCTTACTATAAATTGTCCAGCTCAAGAATCAATTTTTAAAAAATTATTTCCTTCATATTTTGAGATTATAAAATAATTACTTCACCTTCTTCCCCTACCTTTCCTCCTTTCAGATCTTTTTATATACTCATCTTTGTTCTTTTTGAAATTCATTGCAAGTATTTATTAAACATGTTTACACAGCACTCTATACCACTCAAACATACACACATACTCCACACACATATGCGAATGTATGTCACATTCCAAAGTACATAAGAACAACTTAGTCTGTAAATTAATATTATTTGTATTATGATTTCAGTACTAAAAGCACAGGACGCCCCATCAGGTAACGAAGTTCAGGTAACAAACAATGAAGGAATTTTGTAAGTAGGAGAAATAGTCTTTTCCAGGGCAAAGCACACCAATTCATAATCTAACACCAAATAGTCAAGCTTGAATACTTCTTCTTCTTCTTCTTCTTCTTCTTCTTCTTCTTCTTCTTCTTCT